>JAEIFU010001007.1:0-86050 GCA_018904235.1 Lordiphosa stackelbergi
CGCGTGGCCTGAGCAGCAACAGCATCCTTCCACCAAACACTTGCAAGGCGTTTCAAGTGCGTTTCCAAGTCGCGTGTGGTCGGCGTTCCACTAATCAAAACTTGTTAGAAATGTAAGCAGCACGAAAACGTTGTCATTGTTTGTCGCTAGAATTTACAAATTGCCCCTCCCACACACCCACGCACACTCTGGGATTCGCTTTGCTTCTTCAATGAAAATCATTTCCATGAAAAACCATTTGAGTGGCATTGCCGGCACATGAAACGAGCTCTCTCGGCTCACCCGCTGCTGCTCTTTTGTGATTTTTTGTGTTACTTTTTACTTATTTATTTGGCATTTTTTCCATGGCACTAAATTGTCATCATCATTGCACTTGGCATAAGTGCAAAATTGCTGCTGGCCCTGAATTATCTGAAAAAGTATATCAAGCGCTCGAAATGTGAACTATCAGCGAATAGAACAATTTTTCTAAATTGCTGAAGTGTGCGTGTAATGAAATTACATTGATGAAAGCCACTTGAAATTTGCTAGATGATGCTTCATGATGGGACTTGATGATGTTGATGGTGATAAAAAGGTGGCAGCGAATTGAATGTGCCAGATAAGCTGCAGGCGAATGATTAAGATTTTGCTGCGATAGCTGGGTTGCGGTTTGGGGGGTGAAGAGGGAGGGCAACTTACAAATTGTTTAAAGTAAATTTAATAGCCTTAAATGAAACTTGAGAAAAATTTTAGAAAAAAATGAAAATGTAGTTAAAGCTTTCAGTACGCATTTTGTTTGAATATGGAAGGCAGACGCATAAACGGAATATAAGAAAACAAATTCCACGTAAGAAAGCGAATTCAAAATATTAACAAAATTTTCAGAGTCAACTATGGATAAGACTTTTCTATGTTTTTAGTTTGAGTCGGTACATTTGTGGCACATTTTCCACCGATGCTTTGTATGTAAGGGCATGTTTAGATAGCTTTGTTAAAATTTAAAAAATATCGAAATTTATCCTTCATTCGAAAGCATTCATTTTGCCTGATTTCTAATTTATGTGTATTTATGAAATCTTTTTTGTTCCCATTTTTCCTGATATGAATCATAGTTGAAATCAGTATTAAGTTTGATTAGGTTAGGTTAGGATGGACCTACATGATGGGTTTCAGGGCTTCGATAACTCTTGGTTTTTCGTATTTCCTGCAGTTGCTGTGGTTAATAAAGTCAAACTGCTTGGAAGGCCACTAGGTAGTGTCCCCCGAGCATTCCCACTAACAATACTAGTTAACAAAAATAAAACCATTAAATGACCCATTTCTACAAGAATTTTTCTTTTAATACAGTTTGGAATGCGCAGCTTGAAAATCGATTTCAAATATTTAGTAATGGGAAGGTTTTTTAAATCTGAACTATTTTAATTATAATTAATTTGATTGAACTAATTTGATCTTAACTTGTTCAAAAATGTATTAGCATGTTAAAATATTTTATACAGTCTTAAATTGGCAACCTTTTTGCTGATAAATTACAGAATTTTCGAAAAATTTTCAAAAAAAAATCTTTTTTTTCTTAAATTATGGATAACAACTAGTAAAATGAGCAATGTTTTGCTCTAAAAAGCTTAAAAAAACTTAATTGGCTGCTATTTCGGTGAAAAACTTCAGTATCTAATAAACAATGACAACAAAAAAGTCATTTTTTTTTTGGAAATTCACACTTTTGGGGCCGTTTTGGAGGATGTAGAAGTGTTCAGATTGTAAAACCTTGTTCAGCAGAGTTGTTTGGTATTTCAAAAGCTTCTTTTTGCCAAAGAAAGTATGCGTAAAATTCTGATTTTTTTAAAAGGTATACTCGAAAAGTAAAAAAATACGTTTTTGAAAAAAGTTTTTTAAGAAATACTACCGGAAAACATGAATTTTTTTAAAAATCTTTGTACCAAAATTTATTCTGCGGACTGTCAGCTACAACTTTGCCGAAAACAGTTTGCAGCTATCCCTAAAACTGAATGAGCTGTTTGCCCAAAACTAATGCACCGGATTACCATTTGTCGCACTGTGTTATTCATCTCAATTCAGAAACGTTAGATGAAGTCTCAAGCCAGATATGAATCGTAATTAAATTGACAATAATCAAGTGTAACACTGTTTTCAAAGTCCATTGAATACATTGAACAAAAATATTTAAAAAAAATTGTTTTGTTTTGCTACAAAAGAACTATTTTTATTATTTTTTCCTGTAATGGGGAGAAGATTTTTTTTAAACTTACTTATTTAACTTAGAAAAAATAAAGGAAAAACCTTAAAGGATTCGAACTCGTTTTTCCCCAACTATGCGCTAGCACCAGTACCGCTGGGCTATCAGCCTTGATAATAGCTCGTTGACAAAAGTCACCCAAAGGTTACTACAACAAGACTTAAGTTTTTTGGCGTTCATAATAAAAACTAAGCAGGCGCATAGATTTTCTCAGGCTTTCTTACGTGAGAAATAAACGCGAAATAAGTACCTTTGGAATGCTTCCAGGTCCGTCTAGACATGTATTTACATACATAGCGACCCATAGATCACATATTTGTAAAAATATTTGTAATTGAGCGTTTGGTTAAAAAGTTATTTGAGTTTAATTTTTTTTTTTTTTTTTTAAAGTTATTTGTTTATTTTTTTTTTTTAAATTTTATAAACAAAATTTTTTGATAACTGTTACTTTTTTATTTGTATGAATTAAAATTGTTTGTATTATTTTTTTTTTTTTTTTTTTTTCATTATTTCTACTCGTTTTTTTATTCTTATTCTTTTTGTTTATTTTCTCATATATTTTTTTTAAATTTTTATAATTAATATTTTAATAAAAATAAAAAATTAAATTAATTTTTTAAAAAAATAATTATTTTTAAATTTTAAATTAAAAATTAATATTTATAAAAAATGAATTTAAAAATATAAAAATTTTTTCAAACAAATTTCGGAATAATTCTTATTTTGTAATTTTTATAAAAAAATTATAACAGATACGGTTATAACTCACCACTCACTGCGCTCGCTCTTATTGTTGTCCCAAAAACGAAGAAAAGGGCTAAATTATTTTTGTTGTGCCTAAATTCAATTCGATCCAGCTACCGTATTCACGCATACATAATCTTTGAAAATTTTTTTAAGATTAAAAATTTTGTTTTGTATTTTTTTAATATTTCTTTAGGCGTTTGAAGAATAAATTTATTACTATATTATATATTATTTACATGTGAAAACAATGCTCTACTCGATTATCGGCAACTCAGTAACCTTTCGATTCATATCTTGCTTGAATTGAATTAAGATATGGATTAAAAATATATAAGTGCCTTCCGGAATAGTTAAAATAATTTAAGTTTAAGAAACCTTCCCATAAAAAATATTAGAAATCAGTTTTCGAGTTCAGCATTCCAAACTTCACTAAAATATTGTTTATTAGAAATGGCTCTTAGCTGTTAACTAGCACAATTTATAGCGCCCGGGGCTATAAATCGAAATGGCTTAGTTTGGCTTTGTGTAGCTTGCCCCCGATTTTTAAATTAATTTTGAAACAAAATTTAGATAAATAAAATGACTTCACACAGAAAATATGTATATTGCAGTCCAACTATGGTGCTTAAAAAGAATTAAAAGCAAAAAGATTTATTTTAGCATTTTCAATACATTGTTGTGTCCATTGTCGTGGCATTGATCTATAAGTTTCAATAGTTGCCTATGGTTATTTCATGCCTGCCCTCGGAACTTCAGAAATATTTTCCGACAACAAGAATAAATTACAAAGCAATAATTATTTGATAAAAAAAAGTAATGCACACAGATCGGGCACAGCGAATTTATATCAATGGTTTGGTCTACAAAAAGTCTTTCGTGTTTTGGGTTTGTTTATTGATTCACGTTTACTAGAATATCAGTCATCTATAAGGCTACTTGCTGGATTCTGACTATCATCAAGAAGTTCAAAGGAGACCTCAAAAACGATATATCGAGCAAAATCTTTTCTCAAGGAATCATTAAAATTATTTGAGAAAGTTCTCTTGCATCAAAATTTCATTTTTTTTTTTATCCCTTTTATTAACATATATTATACTATTATTTTTTTAGTTCTTTATACACTATTTTGATACTTCATATCTTTTTTGTGGCCTTCTTTAACCATTCACAATTACGTGTATTTTTATTCCGTTGCTTTTCATTTCGGCAACTGTTCTGAAATCTTTTTTTTTATGTCGTTTAATTCTTCTTTAGTATAATTGTTTTCTTACCTTTTCAACTTTTTACTTCCTAACACTAACTTAGCTCTTTTTTTTTTTTGACTTCTTTGATTTTTACTCTATTTTACTTTTTCTTGCTTTGTATATCTGTTTTATTTTCTTAATTTTTATTTGTTTTCTTTTCGGCCTCAACACATTACAATCTACGGAATGCTTATTATTTAACCTAAGTGGTTCTCAAAAAGTTGTTAGTGCCCGCTAATAAATTTGATACTTAGAAATTGATTATTGACAAGAATATTATTTAAAATAATTTAATAAAAAATATTTTCTTGTAGGTTAAAAAACTTAGTTCAGGTTCCAAGAACTGGTTACAAATTTGTAAGCACACGAACTCATAAAATTTGGAACGTGGATATCGGAGGTTGTAAGTATGAGCTGAATAAGTAGATGCTAGCTGCAAAGAATAAAAAGTGCGAAATTGGCAAAACTTTAGATGCCCGTACGTTTTTTAATTTCAAACCAACCGTTAAACCCAAGAGACTGAGATGTGCTCGGCTTGTGGATTGTGGATTTCATTGTTATTTTTTTTTTTTAAATCCGTACTTTTCTGACACAAATCTCGCCATACAATTACCAACTGGTTTAATAACTTTGCTTATAAAGTGTTGGTAGACATCTGTGACCACCCTTGTTAAAGTCCCGACCTTTGGAACTATTTAGCTCTATTTGGTTCTTGTCTGTGCCTTTCTTACAAGAACAAATATTTTAAGTACTAGCAGGTGACCGGCTTGCGTTGCTACGCCACCCTTAATATTTTGAACACAAAACGTAAAAGTGAAGCTTACTTGCCAATTGCCATCAATCAAATCTTCATGATAATCCCATTATAAAATTTAGGTAACTTCGCGATTTTGCAGACCTTTTAATTCTTTCATAATCCAAAAATTTTGAATTTTCCCACTTTTTTTTTAGAAATTTCTGATGCTTACTCCTTCTTTTGTGGCCGTGTGTGGCCCAGCGGTTAGTGTGCTGGACTGCTGGGCGTGAGGTCGTGGGTTCGATCCCTCCTCTGAACATCTAATAAAAAGTTTTTTTCTTTCTTTAGAAAATAGCTTTTACACATACGGTCACCTTCACCAGCTATTGGCGCCAGCTGTGAAGTAACTAGCCATGAAAAAGCAAATTCTTAAACTTTGCCGTTCGGATTCGGCGTTAAACTGTAGGTTTCTTTTTCTTGTGCGAAAAATTTAACGCACACACGCCAAGAGACAACAAAGGGGCCACCTTTGGGGCTGGTATAGCCAATTTTACATTACTCCTTCTTTGGTTTATACGTCTTCAATTGCCAACTATTTAATATTCATGATACTCTGAACTTATTATAAAAATTGAAATTTTCCTGATTTTTGGACCGCCTATCCTCATAACACGAAAATTTTAAAGTTTGGGGACTTTTTGGAAGGTTTGATCTAACTATTTACGCTTAGAAAGATTTGATAGATGGCAATTATAAGCCATCTATCAAATCTTTCTAAGTCTACATAGGGTATACAATTGCTATCTATTAAATCTTTATGATAATCTGATCCCAATTTTCCAGATTGTTTGGACCGTTTGAATTACACCACCATATTACCCGTATATTTTCTCTTCTTTATAATAACGGAAATGAGAATTTTACAAAAAACTTTTGAAATTTGAATTTTTCGCGATTCTGTGAGCGTTCTGTCTAGAACTTTTATTTACCCGTCTATAATTGAAATTGACCAAATCTTTATAATAATCTGTGAAACTTAGTAAACGTATTTTCGAATATATTTTGAACCTTTCAATCTACACCTGTTACTTACCAACGGCTGCGCTTTCGTTTTTGTTCTACACCTCTTTCATAGGTGTACCTTCGGTTAAGAGTTTAAAAAACATTTTATGCATCGAAATTTATTTATGGAATAGAATTTGGTATTTGGTAAATGTGATAAGACTAGCAATAGAAAACTGAAGAGCTGAGAGCAGATCATATATCAGTTAACACCAAGAAAATATTCAATATGGAATTAAATTCGTGGATACAATTTAGAGCTCATAGTGCATACGAAAGAAACCTCTCATATCGTTGCACTCATAACAAATACTTCTTCTAAAAAAAGAGATAATTTAGGGCCGTTTTCTCATGTTGCTGTTTTTGCAAATCTAGGTGGATTTGCTGTATTTGCTTTGCTCATGTTCATGGTTAGCCATCTAGATGGTTTTTGTTGCCATCTATTTCATCCTCATGTATTTCAAAACCATGTACATGCTTAAACAAAATAATGTATTTTTATGTGTGCAGGCATATGGTCACACTGAAAAATATTTAAAAATAAAAAAAAAACTGCTACTAAAAACAGTTAAGTGTGTATTGATTAAAAGTAAACCCAAAATGAAAAATATTGGATGTGGCTTTTGTACGCAAGACACCTGCACACATAGCCAAAGAGACAGATCCGCATAATAATTCCCCTAGTTCATTGCTTAAGCTAAGTTCACACAGGCAAATAATTTTGCCAAATTTTGATTAAAATAGAGATGATTGAAGGTATTACAGGATTTAAAACAAAAGCTGTAGTTTCATACGCAAATAATTTAATCAAATATGCCCGGAAAGATCCACAATTTGGCCTTTATGGCCAAATTTTCATCAAAATTTCTCCAAATTATTTGCCGGGGTGAACATAGCTGTAGACCTATTGCTTAATCTCCCATCATAGTAACAAGTCGTTCAAAAAAATCCTTCTCCTTTACTTTTTAAAATGGGCGCTCAATAATTAAAACAAAAATTCGCCGATTGACAAGGCGCTGCCAACTCACTTTTAGTGCCTGTCCAGCCCTCCCGGTGTTACCGTGGCGCAAATGCCCAAATTCATAATCCATCTACATGAGACAACCGATTGCACAAAGTCCACCTAGTTGCGAAATCTAGGTGGATTTCGATTTGAGCAAAAACAGGAACATGAGAAAACGGCCCTTAGTCAGTTGTTAAAATAAACTATCGACCAACTATTCTTTGCACTTTTTGAAAACATAAAAATCACAAATTAGTTTACACGTACACAAAATACTGGAAATAAATAAAAATTTCATTAAATTTACATTAAAAATAGTTATGGCCCCTTAAAAATGTTTTATTACCTGTGTGTTATTTAACTTTTTGTGATTAGTGCTTTTGTTTATCAGTTTTGTGTTTTTTGTTTGCAAAACAAAACTTACAGTTAACTGCAAATATACATAGTTTCTTTTGCAATATTTTTTGACCCTTTGCACCCTCGAAAGACGGGAAAACATTAAATTAATTAAGTTGTTTTTCTTAGAATATATAAGAGAACATTCGGGTGTGTTCCAGAAATCTTTAGAGATTTTGTGATGTGCAACACATATGCCCGGCTACTAGATTAGATGACAAATGTTGAGCGATTTGAAACCGACTGTTCAAGGTTTAGTTCCAAATCAAATCGTTTGTACTCTCTAAAATCTCTAGAGATTTCTGCAACACACCCGATAGTGTTTTTAACCAATTTTAATTTTTTGGTATTGGTGGACTGTTTTTGGGGATTGGCCATATCTTCTTCCAGCTTTGTGATATTGTTGGGCTCTTCGTTGAAATTATTAAGAGATAAATGGTTTGAATATTGTTTTAGTTTAAGAAAGATGCCATTGAAAATAAGAAACAGTTGGTTAGTCTGTCTTTTTTTAGTGTTTATGTGTTTATTTAAGGTTTATTTTAATTAAGTCTTTTAGCAGTATAATCAGCGGTGTCACAGAAATCTCTTCCAACCAAATTCCAACCAAAAACCAATTCTCGGTGTCACAGAAATCTCTTTCGGTTGGTTTCAAATCTCTCGTGTTTTGTCGGGAGATTTAGCTAAATTCACCAACCAAACAATTTCGATATGAAAAATTAGTTTTGGAAATGCGAACAACATTATTTTTCTACATAGGGTGCATCATATTAATTAAATATTTTATTTGTTTTAATATTAAAATTTGCGTTTCAATAAAAACCCTCCGAATGCTGCGTAATAATTAAAACCTGCCAACCACAGCGCCCTCAAGTTATGGAGTCGCCATCTGTGTACCAACATTGGCACCAACAAGGGCTTAGAGTTGTCAAGTTATATTTTATGATTGGCCCAAAAATATTTTTTAAATTTTGCATCTTGTTTTTGGAGAATATTACTTAAATTTGAATTACAATTTAAAAATGCATCATAAAACATAAAACACTATCAAAAAAATTGCATATAAACATCAAATTAACTCATAACTAGAAGATGGGAAATTTTTTTGCAAGAAAGTGCAACCCTGTTAACAGATTGGATAGAAATGGACCATTAGCATGGACACAAACCTTCCAACTTGATTTTCTTATAAGAAAACTAAATATCTGGAAATTCTGGACACCGACGGATTTTCCGAGTATTTTGCAAACCAACCGAGGCCACAATCTCTAGAGATTTCTGTGACACCTCCGAATAGCTTATCCTTAACGCCTTTTCCAGAATCAATAACTACATGTTCCGAATGTGATATGAACTGTAGATAAAAACTGTAGAACAAACCTGAAGAAATTTCTTAATATCAATTAAGTTATTTTTTTAAGAAAAAAGGAAAAGTTACACCTAATGTTGCGTTCTAAATTCTGCTTTAGCTATCGTAAAATAAAAATAAACATTTATACTAAAACGACAAAAAAGCAAAGCTAACTTCGTCTTCTGAAGTTCTGATACACTTGAAAAGCTTTCTAAACGGTTGGCGACTTCGACCAAGCTTCGCAGATCAGCTTAAAAACATTCAATGTTCCCCATGACCGTGTTTGAGAGCAGTAATATTGAGAATAAAACAGTTTTTCTTACTAAAATCCATTTTCCGAACGAACATTTGTATGGCAGCTACAAGAAGTAGTCATCCGATCCGGTCGGTTTTGACATATTAGCAGCGTGCAGTAAAAAGAAGACTCTGTGCAAAGTTTCAGCTCGATAGCTTCAAAACTGAGAGACTAGTTCGCGTAGAAACAGACAGACGGACAGACGGACGGACAAGGCTTAATCGACTCAGCTCGTCATGCTGATCAAGAATGTCTGTACTTAATGTGTCGGAGATGATTCCTTCTATGCGTTGCAAACTTCTGGGCAAAATTATAATACACTTTTCAAGTGTATAACAAGTGAGAAAGTCAGTCAAGCCCGACTATATTTATACTCTGTACCTAGAGTAGGAGCTAAATGCACAGCTGCTGCTGTGCTCATCTCTCATCTCTAAGTTTCTTTTTTTCTTCTCTCTAAGATTGTGCGTTGGTTATCATTTTTTCGGCAAATAGATACATATTACTAATGACTAACTATCTCTTGAAGGTATGAATCATCGATCTACAAAACTGTGGGAGATATGACGTATTTTCCAAATTGCGGGGGCGGGAGGGGGCGTGGCAAAAATTAAAAAAAACTTGATCTGCCTGCAAATATAAGAAGCATTTGTCCCATACATGTCAAACCTCTATCTCCTACCATCTCTGAGATCTGTTTGTTCATACGGACGGACGGACAGGCGGACATGGCTATATCGACTCGGCTGTTGATGCTGATCAAGAATACATATACTTTATAGGGTCGGAAATGATTCCTTCTCCCTGTTACATACTTTTGCACAAACTTAATATACTCTATGTATCTTCGGTACAGAGTATAAAAATGGGAAATTTTGGGATGGAACTTCCATTGGAACATCTGGTACTCTAACTAGATTTTCTAATAAGAAAATGAAATCTCTCGAAGTTCTGTGGCAACGACGAACTTTTTGAGAGATTTACAAACCAACAACAGATAACTCTGTTATTAAAATTTAGGAATTGTTCAATGCCCTGTAGTTCTACTCCTCAGTACTGAATTTTTCAAGGCTGACTCAGACATCAGGAGTTGGAATTACTTCAACCCATTAGTGCAGTACTGAAATCATGCCTGAAAGATGAGCAGGTCATGGCATAGTAGCACTGTCTGTGTTAAATTCATGGTTCTGTCATAAATTCAAATTATTGCTGATTCAGCCCTAATTCAGTGCTGAGCCAAACAGAGGCGTGGCTATAAATTCTGGTGTTAGATTTTTGTCCTTTCTATAACAACACTTCTCCCTACTTCATCCTGGGTCCTAACTAGGGTTAGCCCATGCTTTTCTGAATATTAATGGAAAAAGCAACTAGTTTGTTTATGAATCAGAATTATTCAGAAAAATTCCAAACGTATTGTTAAGGCTGGAATAACACTTTACGTTTCCAAGGACAATTATTGTCGCAGTTTAACGTTTATAGTTTTTGGAGTTCTAGGAAAATAGCTGCCAATTGTAAATATATCGACAAGTATTTAAGCATAAAGCAAGTTTAAGACAGAACAAAACTCGCTTTTGTGTTTCATCTCAGCATTCTTAAAAACATTGTGCGGTGAATTCAAGCATACAATGACTCTGTTATACCAAAGACTTTTTCATAGACGAAAAATTGGAACGCAAATTGTCCATTTCAAAAATGTTCATTACAGTTACGATTACACTGTGCAACACTATAAAGTTGATACGGTCGAGACCAAAAAATTCTGAAAGGGTATGAAGGTAGTATAAAAATTTTCATGTTGTGTTGGTCCGTTTTCTAGTTATTGCAATTTGAAGTTTTCGGCTTTTGATTTACATTTGCAAAAATCATCAATAAAAAAAAAATGTTAGACTGCTGGTGAACGAGTTTGATAGAATATTTAGGCAAATACGTTATCGATATATTTTTGTTGGCGGAAGGTTTGACAACAAACAGCTTAATATAATTAAGAACTGACTACTAAATATTTATGACCGTCGTCACTAGCACCAACTGCTCCTGGAATTCCCTTGAATTTTCCTTAAGACTTTGTTAGCCATTTAATGTTTGTTGTAAGCCCGGCCCCGGCGAGAATGTGCACATAAAATCGAATATCCGATGGCCAAATCTTTTTCCTTTGTCGAAACATACATTTAAAATTAAGAAGGACTCCAATCCACGCAAAGTGGGGTCTGAAAATGTTAATTTTAACAGAGTGGCAATGGGCTAAGAGCAGGGAAGGGCCAATAAGAACAATTCGTTCCCGTCTCGCCACGATCCCGACCACGGCTGTCCCGTCCCGATCCCGACCAACAAATTTTAATTCAATATCGTCGCGCCTGATCCCCTACTTCTCTCGGGTCCCGCTGGAATCCCGTCGCGAGCCCATCTCTAGCTATGAGCCCTTAACGATGCACGGGACATCATGAAATAATCCTTAAATTTGTTCATTCTATATTTTTGTACTGTCCCAACTAGTAGTGTGACCAAAAGTTTTGAGTTTCCTTCTACTTAGAGCTGGGCAATGGCAAAAAAGATGAAGTAATGTCTCCTCCTGTTCTTCTAAAGAAATCGCTGTGAGCGACGCCCAAGCCCGCTGCATGCCTGCTAATAAGGCAGTGACCCGTTATGGCCCAGACCAGAAGTAAGATGTTTTCCCTTTCAGGTTAAACGAGGACCACGTGACCCTAGCTACAGCGCATGCCGGAAGGTTATTCCATCGTTCCGTAACCAGGCGCCGGGTTTCATTCCTTGTGATTATCTTGTATGAGGATATGGGCATCCCTATCAAGCTCTTCTCTGGGAGGAGCTGAATGGTAGTGCCTTGACAAACTGTGTTGAGGTGTCCATGTACCCAGATGAGGTGGTTACTACGCGTACGCAGGGCTTCTCCTTTTTGGAGTGGCGGCTTTTCAAGATTCCCTCCTCCTCCGCAACAACCAGTGGAGCCTTCAGAGCCTTGCACGAATTTCCGTGAGCTACTGGCGAAACCACGTCCTCTGCCATTTCATTTATTAAAAACAAAGAGGTTTCCACATTCATTTTGCATTTGCCTTCTCAAAATTGCTTGTTTGTTTACTTCTGACAGCTGTGTGCTATCGATAACAAATCATAAACAAGCAATTCTAACAAACTATTTCTTTGTTAGATTCACATCTAACACAATCACGAAAAATAGCAAACATGATTGCGCATCATGCCCGTTCACCAGCACAATCTAACAAAAATAGTCGATTTTTTGTCATCGATTTATGCTGCTGAACACGCGTCATTCTAAAATTATTTAAAATAACTGTCCGACTGACGATTTGGAGATTCTGTGGCCGACCAGTAATCAAAAATATCGGTAGGCAGTCGATTAGATTTTTTTATGTATATCATTTTTGGTGAACCAAACCGACAATTTAGGTTTAATGTAAATGGTTCGGCTTAAGGTTTGGTTCGCAGTAGCTGGTTCAAAACTGTTTTGAAACCCTGCTAAGAAGGTGGTGCAGTCTCTTCATATGTAGTTTGATTTCATTTAAATTTGTAAGACAAAGCGAAGATTCGGAAACAAATTTGTTGCTACTTTTCAAGAGGATTACTTCATCTCCATTTAAATAGAATTTTCTGAAAATTAATGCAGACGAATTAAGTTCTGTAATTTAATTTGTCAATCAAGCAATAAAGGGAGGTGTTAAATTTTTGCTAGTCTTGTCATTTCCAGGCAACCTAAAATTGAACTTCCTTTCAGTAAGTCACATTTTGCCCTCTCTGTCCAAATCGTTCTTTTGTATTGCTAAATTACAAGCTGACAACTTTGTGACCGCAACATTAATTATATCAACAGTTTTGACACAATAAGTTCTATGCCATCAACAACATTTAACAAATGCCATACGATACAGCAATTAAATTAAACATGACACATTTAATGTGCCTCAAAGCAAAAGTGCATAAATTTCGAAAACAAACACAGTTGGCGGTCGTGGGAGGCGGGGGGCGTATTTTAATATGCAATTAATGTGCCGGACATTTGGGTAACCAAAGAACTCGAGCTCCGACTCGACATGCAAATGAAATTCCATCTGCTTGCTGCTGCAAGGTCAGATGCCGGGCACTCGAGTGTTCAGCACTGCCCTGAACATTCGCCAAACTTCCATGCGAATACGTTTCGAAATCATCGCCAACGTATGCTGTCACACAATTAGCTGGGCCAAGTGTGGAACGCTCTGATTGCTGTTCAGCATTTTTAGTATTCATAAAAATGTAGTTGAGAGAAGCACTCTCGCCCGCGCCTGGCTTTTTATAGGCTCACTTAGCGCACATAAACCGCAAAAAATGTGCAGGTGGAGGAAGCCTAGCTAAGCTCAAGGGCTCTTGGGCGCAAAACACACACACACACACACACACAGTCACACGCACGCCATTCAGCCTTTCAACATGCCATAATAATATTGTAACTTTGCACTTCAAATTGCATTTTAATGCAAACACACTTCATTACATTAAAAACGTTAAAAAATAAAAGAGGAAATGCTGGGAACCGTAAGCAAACTTGCCTGCAGGAAATGGAAAAAAAGTCGACACACTTTGCTGCAGCTGCAGCCGGAAAATGCACACACACACACACACATGCAGACTTGCCTGGCAAGTTTGTAAATTGAAGTGCATGTCGATCGTTGTTGGATGCTTCAAATGCCCAAACTGGCACAATGTACCACGCAGAGTCAAGTCAGAGTCAGGTTATGTATACGCCGTGTGGGCTGCTGCTGGCTCACATATTAGCTAATGTAGCAAAAAGTTTTATTGGGGAAAACTGGTAAAAATGGGCACACATTTTTATTGGATGCACACGAAAGTTTTTTCTTTACGGAACTGATTTGCCAAGTTTGGACTGCTTCAGGCGCAGTTTTCCTTTGTAGCTGTTTTGGGAAAGTATTTCAGCAAACTTGAGTAAATCAAAAAATTTCAAGAAAGCGTTATTAAAAATTGTGCAATCATTAGTTATGGCAGTCAGGGTAAAGCGTGAAGAGCTCAGGTCCGCAAGGTTTGGAACCTAGCTGAGGAACCCGGTGTGGGTTCAAAGATTAGTCTAAAATTTGAAGGCGTATTCTGAACATATGTTGGCGATGTCTTAGATAAATGTAGGTTGCTGCGGCTGCAGATCAAATTACAAGGAATATTTAATTTCTTCTATTTAATTTTATTCAACTCAAATACAGATTAAGAAGGTAAGAAATGCGTCAATCTTAGTCTGCCTGACGCTCCATATGAATTCCTGTTCAACCAACACAGCATTTCATTCGACAAAGACAATCTTAGACAGAGAGAGAAAGAGAGAGAAACTAAGAGATGAGCTTATAACAAAACAACAAAAATATTGCATGTTACCCGCATGACTCCTTGGATAAGACTGGTACTGTGTACATTGTAGTCGGGCTTGACTGACTTTCTCACTTGTTTTTGAGTTATATTTGAAATAGTTCTTGGGCTTAGCGACCTGTTCTAAATTATTGGGTAGAAGGTGACCGTTGCACAGTGGGAGAAACAGCTGATTAAGCGGCGATTCATACAAATTTCAAAATAAATATTGGCTCCATCATCAATTTGTAATTGACAACTAATATATTCGATAAGCCAAAATCACTTTTCGATTTGCCTTTCTCTCAATATTCTCTTATCTGTGAAGCTTCTGCCAGCCGCTTTCCCGACAATTTCGACAACGTCCTGCAATTTTCGATTGAATTAGCAAATCAATTATTGCAATTCAACTTTTTGCTTGTTTATTAAGTAAAAGGTATTTATTAAATAACAAAATACGTGTTTGTGTCCAGTGATTGGGCTTTGTCCCAAATTTCGATATTGATTGCAGTTCTTCTAAGAGATATAACGTATACTGATAAATTAAAATTTCGTAGAGCTGAACTTTTAAGGTTCGACCGGGTTCGGAATCAATGTATTTTTAAGAATTAGTTGAATATTTTACGATGTGAAAATGTCCCAAAGCTTGTTTTCGAGTTTTTTTAAAATTTTGTTTTGGTATGAGTGGAAAGGGAAAATAGTTTTTGCTGCGCAGAAATATTTCTATGACAATTAAAAATAAATATTAAATCAGAAAATGCGTTAAAATATTTTTGCGTTGCGTTGAAATGGATAAGATATCGTGCAGACCATTAAAAAAAAAATTTCACTAAGTCAAAAACTTGTTTCCAAATCACTTTAGATTTGTGGCATATTTATCTATAAAACAAAAACTAAACGTACGGAAATTAGCTGATTTTTGCAGAAGTTGTTAGTAAATCGCCGCTAAATCAGCCGTTTCTCCCATAGTGCGTTGGTATAAAAAGCTTAATTTTTTAAGTCAAGTCAAGTAAAGTCCGTTTTCGGTTGATAATTTTTAATAAACTGAAACTTTACTTTAGCCTGACCTCAAAATAATAGTAGTGGTAGTAGTTGTTTGTTTATTTCCAATTTTGGCTAAGGTAATTTACCGTAAGCCTTCTATTTAAACAAAAACATAATTATGATGATTTTTCTGAACTATATTTAACAATTTTTCCCTATTTATAGTTAAAATATATAAGCTTTAAGAGGTCATTCTCCATGCCGAAGCTGTTTTTTTAAAACTTTTTAAAAATTTTTTTAATTTTTTTTTTTTTTTTACTCAAAGAGTAAAAGGGGATATACTAAAGTCGTGGAAATGTATTAACCAGAAGGAATCATTTCCGACCGTATAAAGTATAATTCTCAGCATCAACAGCCGAGTCGATTTAGTCTTGTCCGTCCGATTGAATAACTTTCACATTTTTTAAGGTATCGAATTCAAATTTATAACTTAAATTTATATTCGCAATAACTATAATCCCTGATCATCAAGATCGGATAAAAAATAGCGAAGTAAAAAATATTGCATACTTTTCGGATGTTCACCCTCAAGAAAGCAGGAACGCTGTTAAACATTACTTTTCATGAGTAACGGGTATATCGAAGTCGGTTAGAGCCGACTTTAACTTACGCTCTCGTTTATTTTATTTATATATGTCTAGCTTAAAGTTATAAACTTAGAAGCTAGTAGGGTGCAGCATGGCTGCTGAGGCCTTCAGCTAACTAGGTGGTAATATGTGCTTGTGAATGTAGGGGAATGTGGGTTTATAAGTAGGTTTAATTTTAATTTTTACTAAGGTAATATACGTGTGTACTTGGTTGAGATTGCGAGTTTTTTTTCTATATTTTGTGGTAGAGGTTAGTATTTTTGAGGAATTTTAGTATAAGCTTTAGGTTGTCTTTGGATGGGTTCGTTAAGAGGTCTATTGGGTTTTTGTGTTGGAGGTATTGTATTCGGGCTGGTGTTAAGGATGCGCATTGGGTTAAGATGTGTTCAATGTTTAGGGTAATATCGTTTTGGCAAAAGGGGCAGTGTTTGGAAATATTTTTATCTATGTAGTGTTGGTTTGTGAATTTTGTATGACCAAGTCGTAGTCTAATTATTTTTATTTGGTCTAACCTAGTTATTTCCTCTTGTTTCGTAAATTTTATGATGTTTGATATATTAATCTTATTGGGATTTATGTTTTTGTACCAGTCTGAGCATGATTGGTGGTGTTGTTGCATTATGGTTATTTGTTGGTTTTTAAAGTGTCTGTTGATGTCTGTTGTGTTGGTATTGATTGTGGTTATGAGTGGGAATTCGTTGCCTGATTTAGCGTTTCAGTGTTTTTTTTATTATGTGACAAACAGATTAGAGTAAACAAAAAAATGATTACTGCTTCGATACAAGGGTTGTTCAAAAAGTTCTCGGCCGTCAAAGTGGGTGTCCAAAAAAAAAGGTATATTGCTGGCGGCCATGATTCCACGTCTCCAGGTTGTGTGAAATGGAATCTAAAAACGGCGTTATAATCAATATAGATTTCATTCTGGTCTGACCCTCGAACAAAAACTTTTTTTAATTTTTTTTTTGACAAAATGGCGGCCATTGAAAAATGAAAATTCGATTTTGGGCCCTTTTTTTTGTGTTTTTTTAAAAAAAAATAAGAAAATTTTTTTTAATTTATAATTAGAGTCAGACCAGAATGGTGACAATTCTGCGTCGATTTCCTTTAAATCATCAAAATCGGATCAGTGTAACTGGAGATATCATGGCCTCCATTTCGAAAAACCCATGGTTTCGAGGTAAATACGTTTAAAGTTTGAAGTAATTTAAAAATTGCTTGTTTTATCGAAGACATTGATCGATCAAATTTCAAAAAATCGTTTTTATTAAATATAAAAAAAAAAAAAAAAAAAATGTTTTTTTTTTTTAATCCAGTTTTAAAAATTTTAGAACGCCAGCATTAAAATCCTCCCAAATTTTTCCTGGCATTAAGATACAGTCATCCCCTCCTTTGTCCATAACTTCCAAATATGATGAATACTAACATTGCAAACTTCTAGTTCGCCAGTATGCACAATGCAATAATGTGAATTATGTCTTCTCTCGATCGCGTATTACATAATGTACAAAAATATTATCGCTGTAGTGGGGTCGGTATCCCAGTGGAAGCAATTCACATCTGGTTTTGAAAATTATTCCAATAGTTTCCGTGCTGTATTTGCCCGCTAAAAATAATTGTTTATCCCAAGGTTGTAATTGAGCTGACTGCACCATATTCTCGATCCGCTTCTTCTGGCTTGAGCTTCACACTGCCTTCCATTCTTCAGTGTTTGAGACATCGCACTCTATATTGTGTGCAATAAAGATGATTTTATTTATGTACCTGAAGTCAGTTGTTAGCTTGTTGAGATACATCACCGATAGGCCTGTTTCAAGATATAGAGCATAGCTTGGGGTATTCACAGGCAGTCGAAATAACTTTTGAAGGAAGTTTCTCATCAATTTATCCACTTCATTGTAACTTTGATGTCCCGATCCTTTGGCCGCTAATATTTGGCCGAGTTTCCAATGCCTTTTTTCCCATAAAGCTTTTCCATGTACTATTCACCGCCATTGTAGCATCCTTTAGTTTTTGGTTTAGATGTGTCTTAAAGTGCATGTTTTGTGTTGATATTACTCCCAAGTATGTGTATTCTTTAACAACCTCCAGTGCGTAGCCATCGAGCATCCATATTTCATTTTCGGGGCGTCGCCCTCTTCCATCCCACACAACCGTTTAACATATATAATATAAATGAGATAATCGCAATTCTTTTTTTTTCTTAAAGGTAGGAATAAAAATAAGAAAAAAAAGTTTTAAATAATTATTTTTGTATTTTTAAAATTAAAAAACAAAAAAAAATTTTTTTTTAATTCAAAAAGATTCCACAACTTTTTTAAGGTTGGAATAAAAGAAATAAAAAATAAAAATTTTAACAATTTTTTTATTTTAAATTAAAAAAATTTTTTTACAAAAACTTCAAAAAGATTGCCTAAGTTTTATATAATATAGCTTTCATATAACAGAAACTATTCGTAATTCGAACTGTCAGAATTCTCCAATCGTTGTTTCACAAATCATTTCAGCGTTTATTGCACAAGTCAGCTTCCAGATCGCCAAATATTTTTGCAGAGAACATTAAAGCACTTTGGGAAAGTGATGTTATAAAAGGATCGGAAGAAACTAGAAGTGCGTTAAAAACTCCTTCCATTGTATTTTGTCTAGTGGACTTTCTAGTGTGGTGCTCGCGGATATTTCGATAATTCGTGTTTCTGGCTTCAAGTGCTTTCTTCGAAATCATTCCAATTGGAATGGTTAATGATATCTGCACCATGAATCAAAATTTATAACAAGCCGATTAGTAAAACTTCGCAATTTTTTGCCAATTTCGATACGTTCTTCCTCACTACAGGTTTGTTTCTGTAAAATTTATCGAAAACATAGTTCTCCAAAGCCAAAAACTTCTTTGTGGGGATGTCCTCGTTGTGCCATACTGAAAACAGCTTCCGTTTTGATATAGACATTGCTCCTAAAAAAGTTCAACAAATGCAAGGGTAGCACATATTAGCAGGTGATCTTTGACAATTTTAAACAACAAGGACTCACACTGACAAAAAAATGTTAACGGCGACTTGAACATTTGTGAACATATTTAGTTTTGCTCCACGAAAGCAGGTGTTGGCTACTAAGGGCAGGTTGTAAATACAAGTTACTTTCACTACGTCTTTCAAGTAATACATATATGGACGGGTCACCTGCATTGATTTTTTGCTTAATACATACCTTTATATGAATATATAACCAAGCTTTTATGTAAAACAACGAGAACTTTATATTTCACAGCTAAATTTAAAAAACTCAAAAAATGCGGGAATTAATAAAAAAGCACTTGACAAAACATATGTTGTGTTTGATAGCTCACAGCTGTTCAGATATATATCGGAATGCTTTGCGATAAACTTTTATAAGCTAGTCAAAGTATTGGTAATCAATATATAATATAAAATTAACGCTTTTTCAAACTTGAAAAATTGAATTTCGACGCGCTAGAATGGCCGTTTCGCCCACTGTGCGTCTGCTCAATCATTCGTTGCATTTCACCAGCGCTCTCCGCCATGGTGATTATCGTTTGCACACATAAGCACTTTGCATTCCATACTGCCTTTTTGTAGTCCGCCTGATAAATATGTGTGCAGATCATTTATGTATTAAGGAGAATAATAATGGACTTATTAGAAATCCCTGCTTAACTCTTTCAGAGTGCTCACTTCCATCCCATACCGTTTTTCTGAACTCAAAGGTCCCAAAAATCCCTTATAGTCTTATTTCCAAATCAACAAATATCTTTTGAAATACGAATTTGTTTTTATTATCTATTATCCCAACTCAAGTTGAAGCATTTACAGAACCGCTCCTGATATCTATAAACTCTGAAATGTTCATAAAGATCCGAAAATAAATAATGAAGCTATAATATGTGATGTGGAATTAAATAAAAAGTTTTACTATTTTTGGATTTCCTTAAGGAGCCCAACTTGTTTTATATATTTGGGCTCAACATGCGCTGTTTGCTAACTAGCTGTTAATATGTTAACAGTTATGTTAGTGCTCTGTTAATTAACATATGGGAAGGGTATTAATCATTTCTTATCTTACGCTCTCGATCTGAACGTCATAACTCCCACTGTTTTGTAGATAGATGGTTCATCACAAATTCGGATATCTTTTACCTTACTTCAGTATAGTTCTTGACCTTTACCTTGTACCTTACCTTGATAAGAAAATTGAGTATCTATCCAATCACTGATGGCGATCGATTATATCAGAAAATATATTCTACTGAGAGAAGCTTGGCTTGGCCCCGTTGGAGGAGCTGTATAGCCAATTTTACATAACATATTCTACTTCTAACTGGATTTTTCCAAAGTAAATTGAGCTGATAGTTGCTAATAAATGTGGGTTTCACAAAATGTTTATTTATTCGGGAATAATGGGAATATTTCTTAATGGTAATTACAGATAATCAGTTAAAACTAAAACATAGATGGCTTCACTTTAAACTTAACTTCAACTTCGACTACTTCTGCTCTCCACGACGACTCGATATTCTCTCCTTTTCTCTGTGTAACACACGATCTTCCTTCTCTCACACGCTTGCTTTAGTGTGACCAACTCACGCTAAGCCTAAAATGCTAACATGCCTGTCTGACACTATCCCATTCCCACATAAATGTTTTTAAAAAATTTTGCTGCTTCTTACAGCTCCTTAAATATTTTCCATTACTCATTTCAAATTATGTGTTCCAAAAATAACTTTCCTCTCAGCAAATCGATTTGTTTTTTGTTCCGTCCATTTGTCCGTCCGTCCGTATGAATAAACAGATCTCACAGATGGTAAGAGTTAGTGGTTCGGCATTAACTTCTTATACTTGCGGGCAGATTTAGTTTATTCTCAATTTTTCCTTCGTAATTTGATAAAAAAAAACTTCATATCTCCCTCTGTATTGTAGATAGTTGGCTCTAGAGATATTAAGGAATTAAGATTATTGATCGATTTGCCGAAGGGTTGATAAAGTTTGGTTGAACGATACTTTAGGTATGACCGAGCTGTTGGTGCTTCTAGCACTACTAAAGGTACAGAGTATACTACAGTCGGGCTTGACCGAGCTGGCATGGAAATTCATTTGGTGTGTGATAGACACACTTATGAAGATTTATGGTGTGCGGCCACCACTTGAAAGTAATGATTAAATGTGAGCAGCAGCGCTTCAGTTTGTGGTGGCCCACGGCTGTGGCAATAGTTTAATATCAATTTCATTTATGGCCCACGCAAAAACAGAAATATAAAAAAAAACCAACACAAAATTGTGGATATAAATAAATAAAACGGGGCAGAGTTTTTGTCAATAATAAAATTAGTGCGCCCGGCTAAAAGCATTTCGATAAAAATCCCGCCAGCAGCCAGTCAATATATCATAAAAGCACGTCGAAAATGGCGCAAAATGGCGGCAGCAGTTTGGGGGCTGTCTGTGTGTTAGTTTGTCTCCGTGTGTGTGTACAGTTTCCGATTTCCGTTTTCCTGTTTATCGTTTATTGAGTAAAAGTAAAAGTAAAAGCAATGCGAGACGAGACGAGACGGGGAAGATGGCGACAGAAAAAGCAAGAGAGAGAAATTTGCACTCGTTAGCTCTTCATATTGAACTTTGATGCTGTCACGTTTCAGCCTGCCTTCTTCCTTCTTTTTAAAGATCTACACGCGCAGATGCCGCCGTCCTGAGTTGGTCCTGTGTGTTTTTAGTCATTTATATGGGCCACCATAAATTATAACAAATATGTACGCAAACGGCATGCTAAATGATTTTTCACAGAGCAAACGAAAGCGTCAGAGGGTAAGGGCCATGTGTTGGAGTTATAAATATACTTTAATTAAAAGCCTGAGAGACTGGCTGCGTGTGTGTGTGTGCGTGTGTGTGAGGGCCATATGTTTAAAATATTGAAGAACTGGTGGCAATTTTATACGTGTTTTGCAAGTGATAAGACGGAAAATTTCCAGCGATTTGTAGTAGTCAAAAATATGTTTAAACTTGCTAAATTATTCAACGGCATCTCAATTGCCATGCAAGTCATGGGTTTTACTATATGCCAATGCTTGCTCGAGAGCCCCTTCAATCAAATGCGGGTAGACGAATGCAGCCCGTTTTGGTTTATTAACAGACTAGGCCAAGATATTGAGTTGGAGTAATTTTGGGAAACTGCTTTTAAACCGACTCCAGTATATCTTGATAGTACTCAAGCGCAGGGCAAAGAGCGACACATAAAGAAGCCGCTTATGCATGAATTGTGAACCAAACTCTTAACCTTGTTGAATATGACAGGGATGTGGTGGGTAATGCAAAGCTTGTGAACAAATAATTCCCCAAATCCTCAACTAAGATAATGCGGTCCAGAGACCTGTGATTAATAAAGTATGTATTCAGAGCAGTTTAAGTGCGATGAAACGACAAGAAGAAGAATAAAACGACCAAATTTCCTTATTTTGAATTCGCGTGCTAATTTTCTGTATGAAAAATGTTGTCGGACGGTCGCCCTTGATTCCAAGTTTACCAAAGGCACCAAAGTTTTTGATATTACTCATACGCATAGTTGCCTGCGATCTATATATATTTTTGTAGTTAGCGTTGATTTTAAACAAAATTATTTAAAGATATTTAAACCCACAATGCCCGTTGTTAGGGCCGTTTTCTCATGTTGCTGTTTTTTGGACTTACTGCATTTGCTTTACTCATGTTCAAGGCTAGCCCATTTTTCTTGCTCTAGCTCTTCTAGTCTCTAAGATCAAGGTGTTCATACAGACAGACAGTCGGACGGACAGACGGACTGGGCTATATGACTCCGCTGTTGATGCTGATTAAGAATATGTATACTTTATCTGGTCGGAAATGATTCCTTCTGCCTGTTACACACATGTGAACGACTTTAGAATACCCTGTTTACTCTAAATATGGGATGTGCCTCTAATATACAAGACACCTGTTGACTTTGCTGAGGAAAGAGTTCATTGCTTAAGCAAAGTTCACACTGGCCAATAAATTGGCCAAATTTTGATCAAAATAGCCATGATTGAAGATTTTACAGAATTGAAAACTTAAACTTTCGTTTCATACCACAAAAATTTGATCAAAAAAGGCCGAAAAGTTTTCTAATTTAGCCCATATAGAAAAATTTTCAACAAAAATTTGTCAAAATTATATGACTGTGTGAACTTAACTTTAGACTTATTGCTAAATTTCCCATCATAGGAACAAGTCATTCCAATATCAACCCTTCTCCCCAATCTGTTATTTTCTTGCCTTAATTTTTTTGAATTGGCGCGTAATAAATATAAAACAATTAACAGCAGAGTGCAAAGGCGCTGCCAACTTACTGTTAGTGCCTTTGCAAGCCGGTCTGACCCTGACGCAAATGCCCAAATCAATTATCAACCTACATGAGACAACCAATTGCACAAAAACCAACTAGTTGTAGAATCTAGGTGGATTTCGATTTGAGTTAAATCAGAAACATGGAAAAATGGTAACTAATTTAGCTTTGCTGCTAACACAGCACCATAGGCAATTTTCCCGAATTTTAGGCATTAATTAATAACTTTGAAACTAAGCAAGATATTGTCTACTTTTTTATTAAGGTTATATATACCATTGTGCATAGCACCCCACCTGAACAATAAATTGTACAAGGAAAACAATTATTTTTCTTGCTATTTTAAATAAGAATGAATGTCACATTATTGAGTCGTAATAAAAACATATTTTTAGCCCGCATCATTATCTCTAACTGCATAATATTGCTCTTTAGTGATCCAAAATTAATGCCAAGGCGTCGACCGTGATTGGGTGTGACATTATATTTCGGATTTTTCGGACTTATAAAAAGTATTTTAAGAACTCCTGCAAGATCAGCTGGCCCTTTTTACTTTTTACGAGCAGCTGCGCTTGCTTCTTATGGCAAGTTATCTCCTTCGGATATTGACACTTCCGACACTTCATCGCCAGACTTACACCAAATATACTTCCTGTTTTCTATTAAATATCTTTCATATGCGACTGGAAGACTTTGGCCCAACCCCTCTCTAAAGCAATCAAAAATAACATCTTCTTTGGGAGATCGACTCGTCGCTTTTTTCCACTTGGCAAGTAAGTGGGCATTGGAAAAAATGTGGATGAGTCCGTAAAAAATGCAATTTTGTAAAGAATTGCACAAATTTGAGGTTGAGACAACGTAAAACAGAAGCGGAATTGATTGCTCTAAAACTAGATTTCGACTATCGGTTGTACATAATCTTCATAATAAGATACCTTAAGCATTAATAACATTGGCAAGTATTGCAAGTGTTGCAAGATTATCAAGTATTTGCAAGTGTTGCAAAAGTCACAGCTCTTTGCTTTGCAATTGAATTATCTTCCCAAATTTTTTTGTGGGATGAATCACGAATACCCACAACAAGTACGCCACGATTAATTTCTACAGATCAAATGTACTACAACATAGCACATACCACAACGATTAGATTCCAGTAAAAAATATTCGAAAAACTTTCTGTTTTTATTGATATTTGGCCATTGCAAATTGCAGCAGAAAAACAGACTTAACATTCGTTAGCATACTGACTTTAGCAGCTGCTCAGTTAACAGAGCTCTGTTAAATCAAAATTCGTGGTACGTAACATTGAATACTGATATATTTCTGACCTAATGAGACAACAAAAAATTAAGTTTTGGAAAAGGGGTTTGGGCGTAATAAATGGCAAAATTTCCTATAGTGCGCAGACTTAAACGAGTTTAGTCTTATGATGCATACTTTCAGGCATTTGATAAAAAGAACTTCGTTCTAAAAGTCTGCGACAAGCGCATAACAATTGTGAATAGAAAACCGTGTAAATAAGAACCCGAAAATCGAAAACCCTCCTGTACAATTTTATATTTAAGTTAAATTCCGGACTGGTAGCTGAGGTTCTGTCTGATTTTTAGGTATTCAGCATTGCGGATGAAATACATTTAATTTTAACACTTTTAGTGTTTTCATTTAGCACTCCATTTAAATTTGAAAACTGGCTGCACAATATTGTTTGAAGAAATATCAGCTGAAAATTCGAACACCCTCAGTACTAAACATTAACAAATACATACGGGCATTTTCATGGCGTCGAACGGAAATTTGAAAAAAAAAGTAAAATTTAATAAAACGTATTTCTATTTTTACAGTAGGCTTAACTTATTGTTCTTCAATAGCCCTTTTGTTTTGTTTCCGACATAATTGCAAAAAACCAAGGCATTCGCACGGGACAAAAACAGAAGTGATTTTCGCGGGAAACCAAACGCCGAATTCAGCGAATCCCGAGGCAATAGTTTAATGTGGCTAATTTTAAAATGTTGTTCATAGATGTCACTTCAAAATGGATTTTTTGTCATCATTATATTTGTGTGGATTCTGACATAATGCGATGCAAAAACTTACAATTGATTGCGTTAACATAGTTTCTGATGGTTTCTTATGTGTTCTTTTATACCCCTTTGTATCATCAGAAAGATTTAAGATAGCAAAAGTAAATTTAATCTATCAGCTGTGCTGCGACTTTCATTTACTTTTGCGATTTGTGATTTTAACGAATTTCGTACGAATTCAATTTTTAGTGCTCCCAAATTCGCAACTTTATGATATCCATTCTGTTTCATTCCCATTTCGTTCTGCAACACTTTGCGTGGCAGAAACAGCTTTATCGACAAATTGATCGGTTATCGCCCCAGCCAAATCGCAATTTGCTTTTTTCAAAAGATATTTTGCTGCATGTGCAATTTTGGGAGGGTTAGGAAACAAATTGTTTTAGACAAGAGTTTAATTCAAATTGTATTAGAGAGTCCACAAAAACAATCTCAAACAGTCACAAAATATTATTAAAATTAGTTCATAGGAAGGCAGCTTTTATCTCTAGCGATATGTTCCATTTACTTTTCATTTCACGGACTCTTACGTCTTAAATCGGAGAAATTTTGCGATTTGCGATTTAACGACCAAATCGGAAAATTTTTGCGAAAGCGAAAATGGGAGCATGGCTGTATATGCACTTTTATCAAAATAAATAATAATGTCAAAATGAGAAACATTTGGCTAGTTGACGGCCGTGAATCCGAATATCTGGAATGGGTTAGAATTAAATTTATGGTTGGGAGGTTATTTGTTTTAGTTCAATTTAGTTTGCTTTCTCTTTCTTTTACCTTCCCCCCTATAAATAACTCCAACGATAAAATTTAGTAGTTGTAGGAGTGAGAAAATTTTTTGTCTCAATTATCCGATAATATTTTTTTTTGGTTTCACATTTATCTTTTACACATTAATTTCTTCTGGGGCATGGTTTTAAAAAACCGTCAGCCCATCTCGCATGCTGCAATACGTCACTGCGTTCTCAGGTACTAAACCGGACTTTCCCGTTCATCACGAGATATCCGATCGTCCGCCTTGAACCGTTAAATACTACAGACCTTTACAATTAGTACACAAAATTACACATATTTTTACGAGTATTATAATCAATGTAATCCGCGAAGGGCCAAGAGAGCCAGGACAGCAAGTAACCGAGAGAGCGACACGAAGTGGCCGTCGCTATTGAACTTCGGTGTGAGGGTAGTTTGCGATCGGAGAGTCAGTCGGTGCCGAAATCTCGTAGGCTACACGCATTTGCAAGTTCATTGAATCTCGCTAAAGTTAATACACACACACACCATTGTTTTAAGTACAGTTTATCCACATAATATTAATAAAATATCATCATAACACAAACATCGTCGTCTCTGGACTTATTTGCATCACCGCAGAAACCCAGGGGCCACATAAATTGCAGATTACAAATACTTAATTACCTAGACGAATTCGGTTATTACAAGATTTCTAAAGCTAATTGCAGTCTCTAAGTAGTTCCTAAGTTTAGTCAAATTTTCATCACTCTGTCCGTTTAGTATTCCTATCACTTCTTAATCTGTTAGCATATGTTCTTCAACTTTTATTTTTTGGTTTGGGTGGACCTTTTGGTGGAAATGCCCATATAAAAGAATAAAATAATTGCCTTGGATAATCTGTACATTTATCCATACTCAGTGGCGTAGTGGCCGTCTGTGGCCCAGCGGTTAGTGTGCTGGACTGGACTGGAGGTCGTGGGTTCGATCCCGCCTCTGAACATCTAATAATAAAAGTTTTTTCTTTGTTTAGAAATTAGCTTACACACATACGGTCACTTCCACCAGCTATTGGCGCCAGCTGTGAAGTAATCTAGCCATGACAAAGCATATTCTTTAACTTTGCCGTTTGGATTTCCCGTTTTTTTTTTGGTCCCTTTTTTTTGTGCCAATTTTTTGGAGGTTTGGAGCGATTTTTTTTTTGGCCCCGTTGGAGGAGCTGTATAGCCAATTTTACGTTTGCAGTCTGATCTCTAACCCAATAGAACCCGTTCGTAAATTATCCGTTACGCAAATAGTTTCTCTTTTGTTGTCAAATTCGTTGTTGTTTTATTTTTTTTTTCCCAAAACTCAAGTCGCACAGCTGCTGTCGGACTACAGATTTTATCCACTGTGGGCCAGAAATTTCATTTTTTGGAAAAACTCTGGCATTTCTACACCGGCCTAGCTGGGAAGCTGAAATTTTTCAGGAAATGATCTTAAAAGAATGAACATCATTTAAAAATCAAGAAACAAATTTTATAGAATATTAAATATCCAAATCAAAGTTGAAAAATATTTTTACTTTTTCGTTCTTTAATTACAGAAAAAAACTTGTGATTGGATTTGGCCCAATCTTTGCATAGAAGTATAAGTAAATACCAGATAACTAAAAAATGTACATGTCATGATATGTCAATGGTTTATGAGATATTAACCCAAACAGTTACTGTAATTAAATTTTAAATAATTAAAAATCAATTTTTTTTGTATTTACAATACCTTCAGGGCTTCTAAGAGTGTGCTTCACATTTTAACACATTCAAATTGGATTCGTATGAAAATAGTTTACCTCAGAGTGCATGGGCTAAATTCCGTAGTTTAGAAAAAAATCATACTTTTCGGCTGACTGTTTAAATGTACATGCTCGATTTAAATGGGAATATACAGGTCTGTTCTCAATTCCATTTCGGTTTTCGTACAAACGTTTGAACTGGCCAGTTTACTTCTATAAATTTATATGGAAGGTAGCAAGGAATTCTAAGGTTACTAGATCAAGACTTCCGTTTTCTACGAATTGAATTCACTTGGCATTGAACTGTCGGTTTCAACTGCTTAAGCAATACCGCGTTCAATCAAACCAGATCTAGTAACCGTAGATCTGAGTGTCGCTTTCCATATAACCTTTTAACTTAGAATTCAACGTACAAGCGTTTGTACGAAAACCGAAGTGGAATTGAGAACAGGCCTGATAATTTTAAAACTATTTTATGCAAATTCAAAGCAAAACCGCGCAAAAATAGTAAATTATTCAAAGAAAATAATAATCAAAATGCTAGAAATTTAAGAGGGGTACTTTCGGGCACTCTTAACGTAAATTAAAAAAACCCACAAAATTTAACATATTTTTTTCCATTTGCTCTGTAACGCTTACGAATAGAAATTCTTTATATATTTTTTTTATTTTTTGCAGCAATTTTAGGAAAAATCAACTTTCAACAGCTGCCATTTAAAAACTATTTTAAAAAGTTTCAAAGTTTTTCCAGAAAATAGCTATATGTATTCAAAATCATTTTCGACAGTAGTTTTATCCAGTTTCCCAAACAAAAAATTGGCACTTTTGGCGAAAATTTCGGCCCGCTGGCCCAGTGTGCACTGCATTGCATTGAGAATATCGCTCTTGAGCCTGCCTGGATTTCGTAAGATCCATTCTTTTTACTTCATAACGACCCCAAGATTATGCAGTTTGTGTGATTCTGTAAAGTTTAAGGTTTACCGTAAGTTGACTATGGATGCTACAGATTTATGGAGAACATCTACCACAGTTGCATATTTTAATTTAAACAGAAACTGTTGACCTGTTTAAATATTTATCAGTGTGCTGCTTCAACGGCTTGTTTTATTGCGAATATTTTATAAATATATTTTCGGCTTAAATCAATAGCTCGATATATTTACCCCTAATTTGGCACAATTGTGTTAAATTCATTTCGATAATAAATTAACAATTTCAGACACATAAATAACATGCATTTAAAAACAAACAAATTAACCTCATAAAATTCGCAAAAATCACATAAATTACATTGTCCATCTCTCTCTTCCTCTCTCTCTGTTTCCCTCCCTGGGAGTGCGAGTGTGGAAAAGTGCAATGAATTTGGTTACAAATTCCCCAAAACCAAAAATAAAGGCAATAAAATAAATATTCAACAGCAAAGGATAACAAAAAGTGTAATATTTTTTTTGTTTTTAGAATATTTATTGACTTGACAACAAAATAAAAATATTTAATGCATATTTTTCTTCCTATTTTTTAGCAAAATGCTGGCATTGCCTGTGTAAAAGACTCAACAGCCCAAAAGTAGGCAACGCCTAAGCCAGCGGCCAGCTGTCCCTCTGTCACACGCTCACACACTTACTCACACAACCACACACATACTCCTGCTGCCTCTCTATCACTCTTACCCACTTAGACAGATCGAGAGCTAGGCAATCATGTGCCACGCTTTCAGCTCTCGATTGTCCCTGCTGTTGTGCCTCTTCGCCTACGTCCTGCCCACATTCCATGGCCAAGCAGCGGCAGCACAACGCGCCCGTGTCAGCTCCTCAACGACAATGACACGAAACATTGAGGAGGAGAACGGTAAGTTGAACTGATTTTAAATAATCGTTTGGAGGTAGTTTAAATTTAAGTTACGCAAATTCTCTCAATACCCTTTCAAAATATGCCTCAATTTCTAGTAGGTTAGTTCACACATCCACATCTCGTTGTGCTCTCCTTTCTCTTCCAAGTTGCAGCTCCTTACAGCTTTCATGGCATAAACTTTGCCGCTCTGGTTCTATGTGGTCGCGCTTATTGTTCAATTTTCTTGGCCAACTTTTGGTTGGCTTAAGGCAGCAAATACTTGGACAACTTTTTGGCTTGCTACCAAGCAAACCAAACGAAAAAAAATATGCTCTTTTAGCACTTCAACTTTGCCTGGGTTTTTTATTAGCAACATATTATTATTTGCTCAGGAGAAAGTTTGCCAGGTCTGTGGCTGACCAGGCTGACGACTCGACCATTAACGGCCACAAAGTGTGTTTTGTTGTCGAGCATTTTTGTGCCATCAAAACTAATTTCCAATTTTTGGCACACATAAAATCAGCACCGTTTTCATTTATTCAGACAATAAACTTTATGCTGATTGAATAAAAGTGGCACACACACACACACACTCTCACGCAGCCAGTGAAACCTCTCACTTTAAATTCAATTTCTGCCAATGAATGGAAAAAAAGTGTGCAAAAAAGGTGTAGCTCAATTTGCCGCCAGGCGCAATCAATTTTTGGCCAAGCAAAAACACACTAAACCATATAGAACAATCGTCGGTGAAATTGATAAGTTAACATACGATACACAATGGAACCAAGTGTCTTCAATGAATGTCATTGAACTGGAAGGACAAATGGATAATCTAATAGCTTAGCAAAAATACTGAGGCAGTTCCTAATCACATTGGAAGCGGCGTAGTCTTATTTATTTTCGAATTAAAGTACAGCTTTTCATCTTTTACCCATTTCATATGCCCGTCCCACATGACGCATGAGCAATGCTCAAATTACACATACGCCCAGTCGGGGCTGTCTTTTAACTAATTTGGAGGCCAGGGCCAGCACGAAAAGAACTCTAGCCGCAAAACTTTTGCGAAACCATTTTGTGTAGTGGTCCAACGCCTTGGGCTAGACTGCATATTCTTCCGCTTGCTTGCACCAGCAAAGTTTGTGCTTCTGTCGTGTGTTTCCATAAATTGAGATTTTCTATGTTCTCAATTGAATTTGGTTGTTGTTGCGCAGCAACTTTTCACTTTGGCATTTCAATGTTCTGCAAGTTAAGTGCCGCCCACAAAACCCAACTGCTTCCCCTTCGACTACTTCCGGCTGGCCGAGGCCGAGGCCGGGGCCCGGGACAGGTCCAAAAGTATTTATCGCATTTCTATGAAAACAACGTACTCAAATTTTGTGCTAAAAACTTTGAAATTATGTTTGGCTTGCCGCTCGGCAAAGTTTGACGCAGCTTTATAAATGCTTATTTAGAGGCATATCTGATGAGCCAAGTTTTTGCTCGGCCGCTACAACATTATTGTAAAGTTGTTCTGGCCACACTTAGATTTCGATACACTGCCGAGCTGCTGCCAGCGTCAGAGGCTTCTTCAAAGCGGCAAAAGTTTGTGGCGGTAAAATGGACTTAAGGATAGATTCTAATGCAGAGGGATTGAAAAATTGGCAAATTTATTTATGGACATGAATATTGGGAGTTTTATTACAAGAGTCTTAGTGGGAACTAAAACCCAGAAAACTTGAAATAAATTAAAATACATGTCCGTTTAATTTGAAAATTTGTAATCCTTTGTTCGATGTGGCAAATATTGAAAGACTTTGCATTGAAGACAGAATAAATTGAAGTGGATATTAATGTGTAACTGAAACTTTCTGCCCGGTTTTGCCCCTTCTTTCGTCATTATTTCAATCTAATATTGCTTCAAAAGCAAAGAATAATAAGGATTCGAGTGCCGATTTTAATAATGCGATATTTAACTTTTTTTTTTGAAAAAGGTGAATAATTTCAAGTAATAAATAATCTCATATCTATATATATGAATTAAGTATATATCAAGATCGGTTGGACGGATTCTTAACATATTTGATATGTTCTATTTGTTTCCGGTCCGAATAGCAGAACAGCAATAAAAACTTGCAGAAAGACAATCGGTTCAAAAAATCCCAAAAATTTTGCAAAATGCTTTAATTAGTTCAGATCTGTATCAAAATTTAAAATTTGGTAATTGTCGTATTGTAGTAAGGGTCTTATTGGTCCAATTAAATCGTAAAATTGCTAAATTTGTATAATAAGTTTGGACCATGAAGATTTAATAGTTGGCAACTGTCGACGGGTAAATAGGACGTAAAGGCCAATCGGTCAAGCGTTGATTTGAATCGAGCAGCGCGTTTGCGTTTGGCACAATGGATACCAGCTCTCATCCTCATGTCCAGTGGACGTTCTTTGAGGGCATTGTGGCGCATTGAAATTTGCTGGAAAACGCTTGGACTGTGTTGCCTTAAGGGCAAAGTACAATTGTCAGTTTAACTTCTCTCCCTGGGAAAAAATGAACCCCCAAATTTTAGGGAGAAATACAATGGCTCTATTCAAATTTAAACTTATTAAACACAACAAGGCCAGACTCATCATCGAATCATTGCCTGTTCTTCAACCTGTTTGAAGATGCACAGCATAAATTTTTAAAATTATCCTTTAATGAAAATGAAAAGAGTAATTCCTCATGATCTGCAGCAACTACTTCATGAACACCAAGCATTGGTCAGGCTGTTCAAGACTGCGTTGGAGGACATGCCAAATGATGACTACAAAGTCGTGGTTAGAACGGCTGGTATCACTACATTTGTTGACTATTGTGCGGTACGAAGTTCGCCGGGCCAGCGACCAGAACCATAATCAACGTTAGAATTAGGTCGTGACATCTACAGTACAATATGTATAGCGTTATGATAATTACTCAACAATAAAATAAAATTTATTTAAGTTATATATGGGTGATTCCATGAAAATCCGCCCACTGGGATTTTGAACGGATCGAATTAATTTTTTTCGTATTCCTTGTTGTAAAACATTATATACGTATTTTCAGCACTTTGCCGAAATTCGCTTAATTCGCGGGTAAAAACGATTTGAAAATTTACGTATTTAAAAAATTAAATTAATTTCAATTGCTTGCTATCCAAAGCCATTAGTGATAAAAATATTTTAAAAATCTGTAAATTAACATCTGAACTCAAACTTTCAAATTATTTACACTTAAAAATTTTAACAATTTTTTTTTGGTTTACAAATCGCGAAAATAAGTAAACAAAAATTAATTGCCGCGAAAGGGACGTTTTTTTTCTTCATTTTTTTCTCAAAATTTGGTCTTGTAGCCAGGAATTTACTGTATTAAGCTGCAAATGGGAAATCCAATAGTTCCAGAGTTATGGCCTTTTTTCATTTATTTAAATTCACACAAGTCACTGAAATACGGCTGAATTTTAAAATCGCGGTTTTCCAACTGCTAAACTTACAATGGGTACAAAATTTTAACTATATTCAACCACAAAATATTACCCTCTTAAAATTAAAACATACTAAATCTGATATCGTTACTGAAAAGTGAATTCAAATAAATGAAAAAAGGGCATAACTTTTTTTTTAAATATGTAAATTTTCAAATCGTTTTTACCCCCCGAATTAAGCGAAATTCGGCAAAATGCTGAAAATACGTATATACTGTTTTACCACAAGGAATACGGAAAAAATTAATTCGATCCATTCAAAATCCCAGTGGGCGATTTTTATGGAATCACCCATATATTCTACTTCATTTAAAATAATACAAAACCATTTTTTAATTTCGAAAAATTCTTTACATCATTTTGTAAAATAAATAATTAAATTAATAGGATAACATTAATAAAAAAAAATTCTAAAAAATTTGACTTTTGAAAAGCTATGCACCCCAATGAAGGGGATAAAAGGAAAGTTTAAGTTAAGATCACAAGCAGGGCTGCAAACCGATTCGGAGTCGGAAACTCCGGACTATTTGGGCAGTCCAAACCGAACCTGAACCGGAGCAGAGCAATTTTTTCTTCCCGAACCCGAACCTGAAATGGAACACAAAAAAGTTTAAAAGGGTTCGTTTCAAAAAAGATTTTTTTGGCTTTATTTTTTTCAAGCTGCTGTAAATGTCAAGTTTGCCATTTCCCACAATTTTTAAGCCTAGGAATAAAAACAGCTATCAAAGAAACATTTAGCTTTATTTTATAATATTCAACAGAAACTAATAAGTCAAAGCTAAGAGAATGGCAAATAAAAGAATTAGTGATTCTTCACCATGTTTAACTTCTGATAAAGATGAAAAGCAATCTCTTTGCTTTAAAGTTTGTAAAGAACTTTTAAATGTCGCAATTGTTGTATTAGCTGTTCCTGCATCACATGTATCAGTCTAGCGCACTTTTCCTACTCATATATTTGTTTTATCCAGCGATAGAGTCAGTAATAATGAAAGATTGCTGGAAGACACACTAAAGATTAAAGATTACCAAGTGTGTTAACTGAGGAGGATCATTGCAATGGCCTCTGCCGACTTGCACAATATAGGCAAAGTCTGCTTATAATAAAACCGGGAGGTTCTTGAAACAGTTGTACAGTCGACCATCCTTCTTGGTGTATGTGTCAGGACAAACATAAATATGTACCCCTGTTCCCGTTTTCGATTTTGATAAAATCATGCAGAATCGGAATTGTTACATGTTCTCGCTTCCAAAAACCGATAGTGTTATTCAGCTTTTTACTTAAAAATCCCACTTGCCATCATTCAAACATTCGATCCTTTTGATGGCAAAAATATTCGGTTGAATTCTTTAATAGTTTCTTAGAAATCACAACACTTACTAATTCCGATTAATCGGATTCGAAAACGGGAACAGGTATAACAGGATCTTATATGACCGAACGGTTGCGCAATCAACATCAGCTATTCGCTTTCACTTACGCTCCCTGAGAGCATTTGGAAATATGCCAATCTCGCCATAACCACTGTGATTTTCTATGCGAACAGTATGAATCTCAATGCGGACTCAAAATTGAGAGGCAGTGTACGATAAAACGTCCGATGATCCAAGCTCGAATATGATATTATCAAACCTCTAAACTTCCATATATGAATAAAATGTTTAAGGGCCGATTTCTCATCTTATGTTTCTCGTACAGAGTAATAGCAGACTAAATTGAGAGCTTATTTAACACATAGCAGTTATCTGGAAGAAGATAAATCTGCACTAAGTTTGTTCAATTTACTTACATGTTTTCTCAATTAGCGAAGAATAAAATTATTTCTGAACCCTTGTTCGAACCCGAACCTAGGTTCACCGACCTTCTGAACCTGCTCCGTGAACCCGAACACCAAAAAATTTCGTGGGTTCGAACCCCGGAGTGAATCCCTGCCGATTTTTAGGAGGTTTGCAGCCCTGATCACAAGTATGCATGGAGCTATTAATGTTAAGGTTAGGAATAGGGAAAAAGTGAAATTGACATCTGACACAATGAATTTAAAAATTTATTATTTTGGAAAAACAATGCTAAATGAAACTAATTTGAAAAAAAAAATGTATTGCGCCTCTGACAAACTTTTTTAAGGAGCTTATAGCATTCCAAGGAGTAAGTTCCCTTATTTTTTACCTTCGGACACATGTGGCACCTTGCGCTTCCGCAATGGCGTTTGGTGCATCAATCGACTGTTCGAAGGCGCTTACGAAGAGCGCCGGTGAATGTTTTTGTTTTGGCAAAGTTGCAGTTGGTGTTCGAATTAATGAATAAAACTAACGCAGATATGTCGAGCATGTTTCTAAACACAGCAACAGGCAACGGCCGACCGTGCGCTTTCACAGATAAATGCCTACCATCTCGTCCATTATTATTTGTGGTTTTTCCGTCGATTTATGCATTATGCAACATTCAACAACGTTACAAAGCACAGTGGTTGCTGCCATAGGCCAAAAATCAAAAAATTAATGTTAAAATTTTCAAACCGTAACTGCTTTAATTTACAACTCAAGCTTCACAGTGGCATACTTCTTTTGCTTTGATTATAACTGTGCTTTCTTAAAATACCATCGCAAGTGTGACCATTTGTTAATTTGCCTTGTACAGTGCACGCGGCTCGCTGCAACATGTTAATTTTGTTAAATTACATTTTTGCATAAAAGATATACAAGTTGTGTAAATTGGATATTGTACATAAAGGTATTGACTTAACTTCTACAGTTCCACTTAAAGAAATTTCCTGTTTATTTTTGTGTAAGCCGTTGTTTTAGATAAGTATATTTTTGTGTTTGTTTGTTTCGGTTTGTAGCGTGTAACCAATATTCCGCTAAGCGCAGACAAAGGTATCGAGCAGTTGCACGTCATGATATCCGGCTCTAGCTCGTCGGCTTTGGGGGTGGAGGTCTTGCTGATACCAATATGTCTCTTTGTTACATTAATATGATTAGAATGATAACGTGCTGCGACAAAAATAAGAATGCTAGAGAAGATAAGATCGGTAGATAACAGACGTCTTGAGATCAATTATTAAAGAATTGGAGAGAAGGAGAAGAAAGAGGAAAAGAGAGAGAGTGAGAGTTTTGGTGTGCGAAGCCACAGGTGGAATCGTGGTCGCATATTGCCCGCCTTACCTTTGATCACCGGCCTCAGAATGCATCTGGGTGATCCCTTTGGAAAAATGCACTACGACGGCGAGAACGTTAGCTTGAGTTCAGACTTCATTTAGTTCAAATTCATTATAAACTTTAATTCAGAGTAATATTTGAGATAACATAAGGATTCCATTTTGGAGTACGATAATAGTTTGATAATACGAAAGTAAAGTACTAAATGCTAATAAGGAACATATTTGTGTTTTAAATTAAGGATTAGATGAGTAGGTATATAAACGTTTTATAATAATAAATTTTAAATTAATTCGATTAAATTTTCTAAGTTTTTCCTTTTCCTCATATTCAATTTACTTTAAATTTAGACTTGCTTTAATTTAATTAATTTTCTGATCAAATTTCTAAAATTATGTTCAATTAATTCAATTTTTAATTTAATTTAATTTCAAATTCATTTCAATTCTGGCTTTCATAATGGGGTTTACTGTACCAATTAATTTTCTTTGATTTTTAAATATTCATTAATTTTGCTTTTAAAAATTTAATAAAATTTGAGAAAAGAAAACATAATTTAGACTTTGATTTCTTTCGAGCAAAAGAACGAAAACTCGATATTCAACCGGGTCAAGATGTATAAATGCATATTTCACACTTTTATGTATGTGGGCAAATAAATAATTTTTCTTACAACACTCACTTAAATTTCCAGCGACGAAAGATCGATCTCCCGTGGATGAATCCTGTAACTAAAGTTAAATTAGATATACGCATTTCTACCTGTTTGCATGTTTTCATTTCTTTTCATTTCTTATTATTTCTCACTTTTTATAGAACCATACTTTTGAGTTTCTTTCTCTTTTCACTTATGTTCTCATTTTAATTAGAAAGCAAATTTAAAAATCAAATAAAAGAAACACAAAAGAAGATGAAAACGATAATTGAATTTCAAACACTCTAGAAAATTTCACTCATCAGCTTTTCATATAAATCCATGGAAACAGCACTGGCGGGATCTTTGAGGTTACTCAGCACCAGATAGGGACACAATTCATATGGACACGCCCGAGGCAAAAGGCTTCTTCTTGAGGTTGTTCACTCGGCTGAGGCTGCACTGTATGCTTAGGTTGACATCTCAGCCGAAAATATGGACGCTTGGTTGGTTAGATACGAACGGTAGGTTAGGGCCGAAAAGTTGGTTAAGGCCGAAAAATTGGTTAGGGCTGAACCCTGATGATACGGCCGATAAAGATGATCAGGCCAAGTTTAGATGTGTATTCTGTGTCTTATTTAAGCTTCCAGTGGCTAATTAATTACACATTAAATGCCGCTTGTGTTTGGTGGTTAGGTCCGGCTTGGCTGTGGCAGGTTTGCCTGGGCCGTACCGGCTGGATCTGCACTTGCAAGCACCTATGGCCGTGTGCTGACTTAATCCGCTTCAACCAATCCAAAATGTGGGCCAGAGATTCAATCGAAATCAGGGAGCTGGCCGCGATGAGACCTAGTACACAAACTTTTATCAGAAAGTGTGTGGACAGACGGGACACTAACTCACCCAAGGCAATAACAACACGCACTTGAATATATATGTATTCTTGACTTTCACACAACAACTTTGACGCGCGAGCGAGAATATAGACGGAAGCGTCTGTGTAAAAGATTTTTGACAATTGTAAATGTCAACCGAGCGCCTTTGATTACTTTCCATACGATAAGCACTCGATCAACACGCGATCAGCTGTTTCTAGCTTGTAGCCAAATCCGCTAAAAGAATAAACTATAACTGCCTACTTTTTAGGCTGACCTTATATACATTTTGGAGAGTAAGCTGGATGTTTAAATTAAAACCAAAAGACAACGCTTCAGGCGCCGCTACAGGTTCGAGTGTCAAATGTTTAGTTAAAGTTTTAAGTGTGGGCCTTCCCTCAGCCCTCAGAATTATATATGACATATTGTTTCTTAATACTTTAAGATTTTAAAAATGTTAAGTTTTCTTGCTACCACCCGCTCATGTGCGTGCAGTATTTTGTAACAGATATGGTAAGAGATAGAGGTTCGCCATGTATGGGACATAAAATTTCTATACTTGCAGGCAGATTATGTTTATTTTAAATTTATTTTATTTGGAAAAAACTCGAGTCGTCCACAGTTTTGTAGATAGACGGTTCGTACCTTCTAGAGATATTTAGCAATCAAGATTATTTACCGATCTGCCGAAGAAATGATAAAGATCGGAAAAAAGATACTCAGGTTATCAGCAAATGAATGTTCGCTGCTGCATCGCTCCATCAGTGGAGTGGGCATGGACATGTCCAACCACGCCCATTTTTGCTTATTACAGTTTTCACTCTTCGTAGACTTCATAGAATAAATTTTAGCCCGATATTTCCATTAGAAGTATTTATGGCCGCTCTCTCCATATAAATGCAACCACTGTGCAAAGTGACCTCTCTTCGTGACCAATGTTGAGTCCAGACTGTGGTTGAAATCAAATTGCAAATGGTAAAGCGTTTTGTTTTTCATATCCAGCATTGAGGTGACAACTACTTTCTATCACAAATCGAGCTGACAATAATCATTTGTCGCTGCTTCGGGGTGTGAGATGTGAGCAAATTGTGGGTTCTTACTATTCTCCCGTTCAACCCCTCCAATTTAACCCGTTTTGCTTGGTTCACTTGTTGACTTTCGACAACAATGCCACGTTGGGCCGTTTCTTGTCCCCTTGTCCATGAAATCAACATCTCAATCATTTTTACTTTCATCTTTTAAATCAATTTCAATTTCATTGGGCTCATATTTGCTGTCTTGATAGCCTGTTTCAAGAGGATCGATCTACTCTAGACCTATAAACTTATCAACGCAGACGCCATATTGTCACAAATTTATTTGAAAACACAAATTATTCTTTTTACGAGATGATTTCAGATAACGAAACTTGTTCATATGTGTCAAATTGACACGCCAAAAATGCTTTTGTAACTTTCACTATATGAACACAAATAACAATAGAAACACACCTTGGTCATTCACATTCGTTAATAAGCAAAGTCTTGAATCCTAAAATTGTGTCAAATTGACACAAAGGATGCGTGTTAAACAATGGTCCTGCTTCATTTCCGAAAATTGTGAAAATTCAAGGAAATCAAATCTTTAAATCTCGGAGGGGTAATTGAATTGGCAATTTTCTTCAAATAAATTTGGGTACACAAAAGTTGAAATTAGTCGGTGGTGACTCTAATTTCTTGTGGAATAATTTTGATAAGAAAAATTAACAATAGCTTCGGCCCCCATGCTTGAGTTCCCTAATAAAATATTCAAATATAAAATAAATTTTGATGCTGCTATACTGGAAATGAGTACAAATGGCATAAACTGTATCCATTTGGAGCAGGTTAAACTTCGGACAGTTTATAAAAATCTGCTACGGTTGTGGGCCGGCAAAAAAAATAATTGCATTTTGGCATTGCTTGTGTGTGTAGCACAAAGTTCATTTTGCTCCGGGGCAGCGACGAGCTTATACGGCGCTGCTGCTGAGCCCTTTGGTATGCACAGTAGATAGCGCCGCGCCGACCCTTCCTTTGCAGCCTCTGTTACAATTATTTGAGCATTTAATTTTAATTTATATTTGTTGTATTTTTATGTATTGTGTTCTATTGTTTTTTAAACGTATTTTTAGCTTTGCTGCAACCATACTTTCATTTTTGTTTTTAAGAATTTAATTTATTTTGTTATCTGGTATTTTCCTTGCATTTTTAAAATTCAATTAAATTTAGTTTTTTTCCAATTTTTTATTTCCAATTTTTTTATATTTATTTTATTTTTTTGCAGCTCTACTTTCACTTTTGGCTGGTAAGTTGCTAAGTCAAATTATTATTGAACAACCCCAGCAATTTGGAGCCCCGCCCACATGCAACAAACTCTCACGCACCCACACTGCCGCCCGTAAAGCTGGTCAAAATCAGCTTAGCTTAAAGGCAAAGTCAAGTATCGACAGGGGAACGAAAAAGAAAAGGAAAATACCAAAACAACTTTCAGCTGGTCAAAAGTGATGACCGAAAAACTTTCGCCCAAGACTCAACTTGAAAGACGAGCGCAAAAAATTCCCCTGCTGCTTCCTGTTGCCAGACACCAAAAAAAAGGAAGAAAAATCCAGAAAAAGGAAAACTGACATCGCGCTGAGGACAAAGTCGTTGAGTTTGTCAACATTTTTGTACTGTGAATGGATATGGAGTAGCCTACTTAAGAGTCGAACTTCTTCCTCGCTTCACTTTTTGTTGATGCTGTTGTAGTTGCTGTCGTTGTTCGCCTTCATTCATTTCGAGGTTTTTGGCAAAGACATTTATCATCCATCCTCCTGGCCACTCGAGTATGTCAGTAAAAGGCAGTCGGGTCACGCCCCCTTTACTAGCCATTACCGGCTACGCTCTTGTTGATTTCTATATTTACACCAAAATATAAACAAAAAACCAAAAACCAATGCTAAATAGATTCATGGCACTTTTTGCCTGTACATTGAATAAATGAAATTTATTTGCACTCATTAGACTTGACAGTTGGAGGGGTTGGGGAGTCGGCCACATTTTCGGGCATATTTTCTATAAACCTGCAGCTCTTGGAGAATTCCACTAATGAACAAATAAAGCTTAGCGGGAATAACAAAACCAAGTAAAAGTTGCCCTTAATAAATCACAGAGAGGCTAAGAAATAATACAAATACCTCGAAATGACACAACACATTTCTAGACAGGCCAAAGGAACACAAAAAAAAAAAAAAAAGAGAAAGAAAATAATTTCCCTGTTTGACTTATAAGATTTTCTCCAAATAAGCAAATGTCAGGCGAAACACAAAAGAAAATACTACCAAATAAAAGAATGTAAGAAGTGCACAAAATAAGCAAAAAATGTTCAACAAATATCAAACAATTTAATTGAGCAGCAACTTAAATTTAAGTAGCAGATCACGATGCGACTCGGGATTTAGTTTGAAAGCTGGTAGGTAAAGCTAACTATTTTACGTAACAGAATATAGCGATTTGCTTAAGTTAATACAATATGCGTTTTTATGTAATGTTAGCCATTGAGCCAACACAAGACAATTTTCCGGAAGCGCTCGTTTTTTAGAGTGATTCTCAATCAAAATCAACCAGAAAATATTTCGGAAGCAACAACAACCACCAGAAATAGAAAGACAAGACCGATTTTTGCCTGATGCACACGAAATCATTCGTTGCCAACAACAAAATTTGCGGTATAAACCACCAAAACATATTTGTTGTTCCGTTCGATTTTGCAAGAGGCATAGGAAAGAAAGAGAGGAGAGAAAAGTTACGAAGTTGTTGTGGCAATTTTGTAAGTGCCTTGAAGCGAGGCTAAAGCTATGCGCTAACCAAGAATAAGCATCCCTGTAGTATCATCTGGTTGTCTGATAAGCATCGGCCAATCGGATCCCCATTGCATTTGCAATCTTTCAGTCTATTAAAAAAAATTTACTAAGTGATGTCCTCTAAAGAAAGACTTTTTGTTAATTTTGTAACTATAGAAAGGGTTCATTTTTTGTTGTGTATGTGGCCTGTTTGCAAAGGACAAACGAAATCAAATCTAACCTGTGATAGTGGGGTTTCTTTTTGCCCGGACTAATGCATTTGTGAAAGGATTTACCCAAGCAATTTTGATAGCTGAATTAATTTTGTTTGGATATATAAACAAAATTTTTTTTTCATTGTCCGAAACGCAGAGTTCACCCAGCATAAGTGAATGTACAAAAACGGGTTTTTTCCCCTTATATAAACGAGGTAAATCATGCTCAAAACAGATCAGATTATGTGGTTCATAAGATCAAGACAGAAAATGAGTCGAACTGAAAAGTCGTCAGTGAAAGATAGAAAGTGAAAGACTTCCAGGAAGAGACCGTGCAAAACAGAAACGATTGGCGAGCAATAATAGCAACCGTTAAGCGGTTCAGATATTTAATATTAGGCCAAAAAAAGAAGAATGATTCATATAGTAGAATAAATGGGTCTTTATCGGTTCCCCACGTTGTGACGCATTTTCACTGAATCCGCTCTATAAGTTCTTATGCTTACCATTTTAGTATAATTAATCAGCTTTCGCACCATTTTATTTATTTTAGCTTTTATGAAAAATTAGAAAATTTCGCGGTCTTAAGAACATTTAAAGAAAATTTGTAAATAGTTATTCTGCTATTCGGGGCAAAGAGGAAGAGACGATTTCGCCCCACTCCGCATATTGCATGTTCGCAGAATTAATGTTACGCTGAACTGCATATTTGTGGAGTCTGTGTAAATGGGCTCCTGTGTGCCTAATTTTGCTTTGAGCAGCTGACGCCACATTGTTGAACCCTATGAGCTATTTGAGTTGAGTTGCACTAGTTACTTGTTGAGCTGATCTGAGCTGAATCTATATATGAGCTATAATTACATAGTCACTTTGAACTTTGATTTAAGTTATGCAGGGCTCTAGTCGATAACCTGGATACATATAATTTAAACGGCCAAAAACCCCACGAATTCCGCAATATTATTATACAAGCATTTACGGAAGCCCTTAATGCTTAGAAGATAATGCAGGCGTTAGTAAATAGAAGTTTATAATCCAACGCAACGCGCATCGGTGCAAAAAATCCTGAAATTTGCCAATATTTTTATTAGAGCTTAGAATACACTGTGACACATTTTTCAACTCAAATAAAGTTGATACGGTCGAGACCAAAAAATTCTGAAAGGGTGTGATGGTAGTATAAAAACCCTGTCTGGGTTTGGTCTGATTAGCTGCCGTTTTCTTTTTATTGACCTTTGAACTTTTCAGCTTCAGAGTAGGATTCCATATCTCGTAAGCTTTTTTTCAATTTTGCTTTTATGTCTCCAGCAAAGTTATTGCTCTTGGCTTGGCCTACAAAAAATTTCTTTACAGCAAATCAAAATATGGTACTTAAAATTACAAAAGATGTCAAAAAAACCAAGTTTTCACAACTTTATTTCAGTTTTTTAACTTTTTTCTATAACCCGTTACAAATTTGGACAAGTAATTTAGGTAAAAGTTGTTGCTTAGAACAAAATAAACAAACCGTTAGTACGAACAAACTTTATTTAAGTACTCTTTCATATAGTTAAAAGCCCAATAGCACGAAAAACTGTCAGAAAAAATCGAAAAAAATAATATTATCGGTAAAAAAGTAAATACATTAAATTTCTTTAGTTACATTTTTTTAAGTTATATTTTTCACAATTTAATTGATTTAATAAAAAACAATCGAAATTTTTGATTGTGTCAGTCAATTTCTACCAAAAACTGTAATTTTTTGAGTTTTGGTTGAAACTATACATACGTTAGGGCCCTAAGCTACATGAAGGACCAGTGGAATGTAGTTGGTATGTTCCAACCGGTTGTTTATTTTAGTCTAAGCTACTTTTTCGTCCTCCATTGTTTAATCAAATTCGTTATAGTTTTCAAAAAAAAAGTTGAAAAACAGTACAAAATAAGGGGAAAACATGATGATTTTTGCAATTTTGAGTTTAAAGATGTGACTATTTTGACTTGTTACTTAGAAATGTTTTGTAAACCAAGACAAGAGCAACAACTTCCTTTTAGACGTCAAAGCGAAATTCCAAATAGTTTACAAGATATGGAGTTACAAGACCCAATCATATGCTTAAAACTTTAAAGTGCTATAAAAAGAAATCGGCAGCTAACCAGACTAAACCCTGCAAAAGTTTTTGTACTACCATCATACCCTTTCAAAATTTGCTGGTCTTGACCGTATCAACTTTTAAGAACACTAAACAGAGTGATATTATAAAGATTTAACGGATGGAAACGGCAGAAGGGTGAATAGAAGGCGTAGATCGAACGGTAAAAAGTCGCGAACTTTAAAATAACTAGATCAAACGGACCAAAAAATCGTGAATTTTTCATAATTTTCGTTTAAGCTGTATTATCAAAAATTTAATTTGCTAAAGACGCAATGCTGTTGAATGAGAAGCTCTATTATCTTGGGTTCAAATCTTTTAACATTTTTTCATTATAATCGATTTCATAATTGATTGCGTTGATATCAAAAAGTAGGGACACTTCGCAGTAACAACATGAGACCAATAATATTTTGAATAATTAGCTTAACTCGACGTGAAAAGAGATTAGAGATTTTACATTTCCCTAATTTCCAAGTACTCACTTCAAAGCAGCCTTCAAATCAAAACAAAAATCTTGTGGTGAAATTATGACTACTGAGAAAGCGCTCTGAATTGCGCTTACTTTAGTAGAAGTCGTAAGCCGATAACGCAACAGCACCAATTAATACCCTTTACCCATTTACACACACAAAAATATCATGATAAATGCCCTTCAACTTTATTTCTTAAACATTTATATATTTGAATTGGATAATATATAGATAATTAGATATTGCAGCGTCATAAATATTCCAAACAGTACATTCACTAAGATTTTTAAGAGCAGTTAAAGAAATTGAAATTTAATTAGCGCTAAGTGATAGATAAAATTTAATTTTTTTCAATCTTCAATATTATTTTTCATAGCATACTTTGCAGGGATAAACAGGGTACAAAACTCACTCAACAACATAAGTTCGTTCTTAACAACACAATTTCCGTTCGGCCAAGCAAACGTTTCCACATATGCTAGGCGTTGTAAGCGTTGCAATAAACTTAGGATGTATCAGAAAATTAGTTTGATTTTTTCAGTACACTAAACAAAGTTAACTCTGAGTTAGTTTTAATTATTACTTCACAGAAAAAAAGTCGAGATATTTTAAATCTTTTAAATCTTGGAGTAAGCCTGGCATGTGCTTAAAATTTCAATCTCGACTTTCAGGATATTCTACACAATTCAATACTATGAGGATTGACCCATGCCTCTCGAACTTGAATCATTTCAAATATGCTTACTTCAATCCCTTTCGAGATCACATGTCCATAAATTGGAGAGCGAGAGCAAAGAAATATAAGTAGCCTTTTAGACATTCAGCAACAACAGATGGGGTTGGTGGTGTGCGATGAAATGCCATTCCATTCATGTTCAGTGCGCGCGTGGTTGTGGGTTCGAATACCAGTTAAGCACAACAATTTGTATATTTATTTGTTTTCTTTTTTCAGAAGTCAAATAAACCAAGTTGGAAGTTGATAAGGATGTTTTCCCCTATGGCATATATGGCCTGGGGGGGGGAGGTAGGAAGTTTTTTTAGTCAAACATTCCAAAAATGATACAGCTTTGGGATTAAAATTTTTCTATAAAATTTAAATAAAATTCAATCTCTTAAAGGATTCTCTCGGGATATTTGTAATCTTTCTTGGGATCAAAAAGGCGGGTCAACTCTTTTTTTCGGTTCATTTTCTTACCGCTTAGGAATGATTTGATCCCATATGGACTGATTTTTTTTGAGTGTTGCTTTTGGTTACTTTCTGCAATTGAGATCTGCTGAATAATTTTATTTATATATTCTTGATCAGTGATCTAGGTTATCATTTTCAAGTCTTTTGTAATCCAATTTCCTCCATATGGCTGGCCACTTGTTCTTCTCATGCTTAGGCCAACTTCTTGCTTACAATACATATGCCGGTTCTTAGTGGTTGGAATCTGTGTGTAAAACAAGAAAAATCAAACAACTTTGTTGAGTTGCTACTTCCTGGGATCCTCTTCCACTTCCAGCAGTTCCTCGTCCTCGGTGAGTTTATTGTCTTGGCAGGGGCAACTATTATGCTTTGTTAATCGGCTTAGCATTTTTGCCTGGCCTCTGTTACGGCCAAAGCCAACAGCTCAGACAAACAAGGTTGAAGTTGGCCTCCAAAAGATGTTGTCATGTGGTCTGTGTGTGTGTTTGTGTGTGTGTGACATTGTTCATTTGTCGCACGCGCCGTAAACTGACAGGCTGGTTGCAGAAATGAGGAGCTTGTCTCTCTTTTTTGGGGCTTTTGTTTTTGCGGCCTGCCAGCTTAAGACGAAAAATTCCCTAGCGATTCCCTCTCCCCTCAAATCAGGAAAAGGCGGCAGGAGCAGGAGAATCGTTTTGTGTGTGGGTTTTCGTTAGCATTCCGTGTGGAATTTGATACTTGATTATTTGTTGCTGGCCTGAAGCGTGCATAATATATCAAAGCGGCCTCAACTTTAGGCTCAACCTTCACGGAAACTCCTCCAACCGACATGTGTAGACATCATGTGTTGGCAGGATGCCGTTTTTTAGTTACATTTTAGTGTCGGCCGCATAATAAATAAATAAATAAACAGTTTTGTACCTGCCCGAGGGTCCTGTCAGCTGCTGCTCCTCTCGCGTGCTCGTTTCGTATGCTAAAGAGGCTGGGCCCTTAAGTTTTCCCTCGAAATCCGCACAAGTTGTTGTTGTGGCCAAAGTTTTTCATTAATCTTTGGCACTTGTTAAGGATTTGCATACTTGAGTTGCTGCTGACTTTATAAGCAGCTGAAATAAATATAATGCAAAAATTTGACAAACTGTTGAATGAACCGAGAGCCGAGCAGATGCAATTTCTGTAGAAATTAAAATTTGTCTCAACTTTAGTACATTGTAAACGAAAAACTCCGCAAAACAGCAGTAATTTTTGTTTAACAGCCATCCCATAAAAACTATAAAAAAGGGAGGGCTGTCAAAGTTTGCCGCATACATGAAAAGTCTAAAAAAATAAAAAAAAATTGACAAACAAAAAGTTTTCATATAAAATTCCCGACTCGAAATGGGACAGAATGTTTATATGCCACTTAAATTTTGCTGCGGCAAACGAAAAAAGTTTGTATTGATTTTCTCCAGCCATCTCTAACAATTAGTCACAGGCAAAGTCTTGGCTTTAATCCGGGCAATTTGCAGGCTCTACACACACACACACTCACACACTCACACTAATCATAAATGTTCGAGAAATGCATTTAACACACAGTCAAAGGAAGCTGCATACTGGGAAGACAACTCCTTAAGGGCTTAAGGCCTTAAGCCACGTGGCAAAGTTCTGTAACTGGCAACTGTAACTTGCCATTGCAAATGTCAGGGACTCAGAACTAAGCCTAGCACACACACACAGCTGCTCACACATTCATAACAATTTGTCGGCCAAAAAGTACTGTCTCCGTCTTGCTGGGCAATTGTTATACAACATTTAAGACCATTTTGCATACAAAATCTAAATTAAAATTTGCACCAGCCGGAGAGCGTTGCATCCAGGTCTCCCCCGGTCTCCGTTTCGTCCATTACGCAGCCCTCTGTGTGGTTATTTAATTCAGTTGTTGCACTTTTTCTAATTAGTAACCAAGAAGCAAGAGGCAGGCCAACGAAACGAAAGAAACGGCAGAGGAAAGGCTGTCATAACAAAAAGTTAATTAAACATGTAATTGTGGCCACACAGCAGAAAGCAAAGGTTTTACATTGAACCAACGACAATGGTTAGCGAGAGAGAGAGAGAGAGATGGAAGTATGAATTTAAAGGGAAATGTCGAAGAAATGTTTTTTGTATACACAAAGGTCGTTGGGAACGGTAGTCCGAAAGGATTGAAGGTGCAAGACCGCTGGTATTTAAGTTCATAGTTGGAAATAAGAAGAAATGTTGTGGTTTTGAGCCAAACATTTGATTCTCAACGTATTCAAAAGCAGGTCAACTCAATTCACAAGCCAAGAGATGCACAGTGGTAATATGTAACAAAAAATGTAATCTTTTTTTTAATACAATTCGAAATTGGCAGTTTCAGTTTTTGTAGAATTTTTACGAATTTTTTAAAACTCGCTGACACTGAGTATTTTATTTTATATTTACTTACAGCCGCAAATTGATTAATTTCACTTGTTCTCCGAAAGATATTGAAATATTGTTTTCAATCCAAGTCAGAATTAAAACACATTGAAAAATCACAAAAATCACGACAATGTTCAACTACTCAGTCGATAGTCAAATCAACTGAATCAACTATATATTCTAGACTTTTGACTTATTATTTCGTTCGGTTGTTGTTCATATCTCAAAGCAAACTTGATGAATTACTCAATATTTAAGTCATTTCGAACTCTGACCAGCATTCACATTCATTTAAATACATTGGAGTGAGTGTCAAAACTAATTTAATCAATTTTAAGTTTGAAGGCTTTATGAGTATGAGGCTTTGATTGCAATCATGCGAACTGTGCCTGCTAGGGTGGACGCCGATAAGGTGCCAGTCAAAAACTTGATAGATACCATCATAAATGATTGCTCTTAGGGTGTAAGAAATTTAAATTTGAGTTTTAACCGTTCACCTAATCGAAATTTAGTTACCGAATTTCACGTATCATTTTAAAAATTGTGAAATTGGAATTTAATCGACCAACAAACTAATATAGAGCAGGAATCGAAGGAATTTTTGGTTAGTAAACTGAGACCTAATTTCGAAGAAGCGAGCCCATTTCCAACGAAGAGATCCGCGCTCTTATATGGAACGAAATTTTTAAGCCTGTCCATTTCTACCGACATAACAGTGCAAACCACTTTGAGTGACCATTTGGGCTACCATTGGCAATTCGCTAAACTCAAGAGACCACTCCGTAACCTAAGTGTTGCATCGATAAAATAGATAGAACCCGAAACGAAGAAGGAATTTAAGACTATACCGAAAAAGGACTTTATCGGGGGTGCCACAGAAACCTCTTCCAACCAAATTCCAACCGAATTCCAATTCTTAGGTGCCACAGAAATTTCTGTTGGTTGGTTTCAAACCTCTAATGTTTTGTTAAGAGATTTTGCAAAGCTCTTTTCTCACTAGCGCCTTTTGTCGAAGTGGCGCCCTCTACAGCTAGCAAATTAATGGCTAGCGGATTGAGGGCTGGAAACTAATTCCCCATGTTTGGCGGCAACAAAATTTTAAATTTTGCATTATATTGGTGGAGAATGCGACTTAAAATTGAATTATTATTTAAAAATGCATCATAAAACATATACCACAATCAAAAAATTTCAGTTAATCATTAAATTAACCCACATCCAAAAAAAGGGAAATTTTTTGGCGAGAGATTCAGCCCTGTTTTTAGAGATGGAACATCAATTGGAACATCTGGTGTTCCAACTAGATTTTCTAATTAGAAAATGAAATCTCTAGAAGTTCTGTGGCACCAACGAATTTTTCGAGAGACTTACAAACCAACCGTCGGCAAAATCTTTAGAGATTTCTGTGGCACCCCTATAGCATGTTTTTTAAAATTGAAAGAAACGTTGGCACAAGTGTAATGCATTCGAGGAGACTACATTGAGGGGAATCAATAAATTAAGAAGAATAAATAAAGATTTTTTGATTTATAAACAAATTTCCCTCTTTTTTCCCGCTAGCAGTTTAGTACATAATCCATATTGTTTTTAGATCCTCAAAGTTTGGGAATGACTAAATGGACGATAGTCTATTTTTGAGCAGCACCGTAAAAACAGACTATGTCCCAGGACGGCCGCAACCGTGATGCGCAGCACTTCAGTTCAGTTCGTGTGGGGCCTCACTTCAAAGATATCCTGATAGCCTCTTAGTGTATGGTCAAAACTTGATTTCATCTAATCTACGATTCCACATAAAGCAGGGGAGACCTTCACTAAGATGGGACGACCAGGTGCGGGCAGACATTGCAAAGCTTGGTGTGACCAACTGGTGCCAGCTCGCATGATACAGAAGCGACTGGAGAGCATTAATCGCAGAGACCCAGACCGTCAAACGGTTGTGATGGCCAATAAAGAAGAAGAAGAAGATAAATATATAAAAATATTGTCTTCGTTATATTAAAAACAAATTTTTCCATGGTCATGGTACCTTCTGGGCAAATGTTATGACTGAAAACCAAGTCTACGCCAAGTACTAAAGAATTAAAAATGTAGGCAAGGGCAACAGTACGTATGTGTGATAAACTTTGACTCCAATTCGCAGACACTAAAGTCCGTAAAATTTTTTTATTTATGCCTATTTTATTACATAACGCATAGTATAAGGGGGTATCAGTGAGAAAATTTATTTAAAAACCCCCTGAAAAAATTCTGCGTACGCTGCTGTATGTGTGTCTGTAAATATACATGAACAAACCGTTGAGAAAAGGAAAAGTTTTTTCAAATCTTAATTCATATTGATCCAGAAGCAACCACTTTTGTTTGCTTTACTCAACCTGGATTGGAACCTACTCTTCAGACTCCCTTTTTATTTAAATCTTTAGACTTACTATCAATTGGCCAACTTCTTGTACACGCTTATAAAAGTAAAGTGGGCACAGAAGGTACCTTTTAGGTGCCATCAAGACAAAGATGGAACTATCATTCGAAGGATTCCTGTTGTTTCTTCATTACTTTGTATGCCTCCAATTCCCTCAATTCGCAAGCCGGACGAGAACTACTATAAGATGCTTTCTCTTCTCATTGGTAACATTTGAGTAATGACTTTAGGTCTTTTATTCTCAACAATCTTGCACTTGCATGGCTTCCACTACATTTTTAGAAAAATCTCTTCTGACTTAATAAATAATAAAACTCCTCACCGGACCGGAACGAGTTTCAATCATTTCCTTTTACATCTCCCTCTATTTGTAAAAACATTTAAGCAATTATAAAAGTAATTTTTAAATGCTGAAACTCACACTCCTCAGTTTATGACAAGTATTACGCAGTGTAAATGACAGTTGTCTGTACAGCCATTTAAAAAAAATGTTGTATTACGGCCAGAATCCCCAGAGCTTCTGTTAAATTATGCTAAGCCACCAAGTTAATTTTAAACTAATAAAAGCACTGCACAAATGTGCTGCCCTTTCCATAACTTTGCCCAGTTCCTACACACTGGGCAACGGAGTTGCAATCGCCAACTTTCCCTCCCGCGTTGCACCTTAAGCCAGTGGCAAAAGTCTCTCCGCTGTGTTGCCTGTTACGCCTCTTTTGTTTAGCTTTGATTTAACATTTTGTACGTTTACTTTACAGTTTAACAGCCGGCAAACGCACGACAAGACCACCTCAGTCCCTGCCGCCTGGTCCCCTCCGACCTAAGCCTGCATTTTTCTACACTTTCACGTTGGCAATTTCATTTGCCCCGATTCGCTGTGGGAGTTCAAGCTGAAATGTGCTTTTAGTGTTCTTCATTTTGTGCGCCTTTTTTTCTAGTTCGCCCATTTTGTGTGCTCACTTGCCCCGTTTACAATGTCCTCCTAGTGGCCCATTGCGAAACTTGACTTGAACTGCAACTCGACTTCAACCCCTGCTCCTGCTGCTGTGTGTGAGGAGAGTTGACAACTTTTTTGCTGCTGTCGCCGCGCTGTTTTAGTTTTGAGTTTTGTTTTTTTTTTAAGTGTAGTTGGTTTTAGTTGCTCGGCTATGTTTTCTTTTCTATTTCAATTTTTTTTCTCCATGTTTTTGTCGTCATGTTCCACAAAGTTAAATGTTTCTACGTCGCTGATGCGCAGCCGGGCGGCACAAATGCGAAATGGCTACAAACAATTTGAAGCAATAAAATAGGGGGAGAGCAGAAGCCGAGGTTGAGGCGAGTTTCACAAGTCCAACTACTAGTGAAAATTCCAGTGTAATAAAAGCGAAATTGAATTGTAAAATTGTTATTGTTATCCCAGGAAGACGAACAGTACTTGACCAGCATTGAGTCGCGGCTAACCGCAGTTCTAATTGCTTGAAACAAACCCAGCTAGGGTCCTTTACTGTGCCCAGCATTGAAGTGATAAATAATTCTTCCAGATTTCTGAGTCAGTTTGTGCTTTTCAAACTTTTGTGCCTGGTCACGCTTAAAGCTGCCTGGGTTTGAATACAAACTTTAAATATATATTTTTAGCGAGGTTTTTATTAATAAATATTAATACAGATTTATTCACACGCGTCGCCTGCATTGTTCGCCGTTCATCATCCATGTCCTTTTGCCTTTGTTAGGCAGTTGGCATGGAAGCCTCCTGCATTGTTGTCGCCTTTTTTTATATCACGCTTAGGTGTGAAAAGGCATATTATATGTCCGTATTCCCCCTCAGTCAACACCTACCCTTTACGCTTAAAGTGTCCAATATACGTTGCCACGGCCCCTAAGAGTATGCAGTAAAAATATTATATCACTTTTTCCCCCCATAGTTACGGCTGGCATTGTTGTGGCTGTATGTCCGGGAGGCCTTTGCTTTATTAGCCATACAATGCACGTAGGCAGCCCAGCCTCATCCATACGAAAGTTATCCGTCATTTCAAAGCACGCCCACAAACACACACACACACCGAGTGGGCGGGCATAAATATGGTTATCAAAAAAGGTACAAAGCCGTGACATAATATTTTTTTAACCCGCAAATGCTTGTCGAGCAGACAATCAGACATAAAGTAGCCCAAGTTCACAATTTACTCGAGCCCCGAGGAGTGTTCCCTTTGCGCAAGATATTTGCATGGGGATTTCCAGGCAACAGTTGGACAAAGAAAAAATTATTGAAAAGCAAGAACTGTGGGCTATAGAAAAGGGAGGACAAGCAAAATGGAGGCTCCCGCCCTAGTTGCCTAGTCAACCCAAAAGACTTTGAAGTGCCTGGCGGAAAATTTTTTACATCGGATTGAATTCTTAAAAATGAAATTTTCCGTAAATCTTTGTGCTGAGCTTAAAAGTCTTTGACTGATTTTGATAACATTCTGTAAAGCTTTTTAAAAGAAAATGGCAACGATTTTTTCTTTTTAATTCTAGCAGGTGAAATTTAAAATAAGAAACTCATTTTAAAACATTACAAATATTTTAAGCTTGTGGAATATTAAAACTTTTGCGATTTTATTTTAAAAAATAATTAATAGGTAACTAATTAGTTGGCCTTATCATAAATTTAGACAAAATTGTAACTCGCTTTATTTCTATTGTTATAGATGATAATTTCGAGCTTCGCGAAATAGCCAGGAACCGCAGGCTTTCGGTCTTCATTGTTGGAAAATATTATACTTATAAGACTTTGTACAAGTTCACAATATAAGGAGGTGCATTTCGAACTTTAATTCATTCTCTATAGCAATTGCATGAATCAAGTTAGTCAACCGCTGAAATAAGTTTGCATAATACATCCAAAAACACGAAAGAAAGTCGGTCAAGCCCGAATATAACATACTCTGTACCGCCAAAATTGGTATATATCTGATCAATTTAATATAGAAGTCATAAAGTAGAAGCGCTTGTTAGGTCACTATATGGCAGAGTTAAGAAACTAGGATGGCTTCTCTCTAGCAAAAAGAAACGTTCACTCCGTAAAAAGGTGCTTATATTGAAAGCTACACAGAGAAAAAAAAGATCAAATCATTTTTGAGATTCACCAGAGTTATAACAAACTTTCAATGTATTCACATTTAAACAAGATCTTCCTGACTCACAAAGAAAAAAGATCAAATTCACTTTATACAGTGTACAATAAAAGTACTTCCAAACTTATCAAACGAATATGTTAAAAAGAATGAAGTTTAAATATAAAATTTTTGATCTTATTTAGTAGTTTTTTTTTCAGTTCACACACAGATACTTTCTGACCACTGATATAAGATACGGGATTGACTAATGTAAATTTAATCTTACTTTTATTGTATTTCAATAGAAGATACCTGGTGTGAATAGCATAGAGTCTGTAGGGTTGGGGAAAATTCAGATACATTTTCGATTTCCGACATTTACCAAATGAAATCAAAGCTGTATCTATTTATCTTTTCCAAAATAATATCATTCATTAAAATTGACAATAAAAAATTTCGAAATGATTCTTACAATGGAATAGTGAAATTGTTAAAAAATAACAATTGAAAGTTGTAACATATTAATTTGAAATATTTTCATATCGGAGTAAAATTGATATGAATAATATCATATTTTATCTCGGTGCATCCCATAGAGATATGGAATCCAAGTATATTAAATAGCTCGGAAATCCTATCGTGAATGATCTATGTCCTTCAGTCGTTGACTATCGGTAGCACCCTGGTATATGTGCACAAGACATTTGCAGAGTGACCTAAGTGGGCCCTAGATTGGTTACACTGAGAAAAAAAGGATAGTTTTGATGATCCTTAGGATATTTTCGGTATCCATTTGGACTGGATAGTTAAATATCCTTTTTGGGGATCCATTGGATATTCTCGAAATCGATTTATTTTCGCTTAAAAAGGATATATCAGAAATAAAATATTTCATTGATCTTTATTCTTCATCCAAAGAAACTGAAAAATGTGAAAAGGATATTTAAAAAAATTAATCTTAATGTTGATATTTGAATATCCATTCTACAGGGATCTTTTTTCTCTGTGTACATATTCAATAAACAGGCAGGTGATTACGTGGAGAGACTAAGAATTCCCCGCACACTTGCCAGATGACTCCTGCGCGGACGAAAGAAAGCATTAAGTAGAGCAAGTAGAGTAAGACGACGCCTCAAAAAAACATTTCCCTACACAGAAAATAATATGATCAAATATGATGATGGTATTTCAATATAATTTCAATAATATCAATATTTTCGTACCAAGGTAAAACTATTCAATATCAATGTTAACCTATAGTATTAGGTCGACACTAACAATATTATTTTGATATGTGAAATGTTCAAAGTGAAATGCAAAATTCTCCAGTGATATGATTTCAGATCAAAGAAGACATCGAAATTCTAAAGCAGACACATAGAGTTGCTCGAATCAGAGAGAGACAGCTATAGTCTATCTCGAAAAAAAACAATAACAAAGTTCACAGCTCCGCCGCAGCAAGCGCGAAAACGAGTGCCGGTTGTTTTTTCTTCGTGATGATTTCGAAGTCATCCTCGCAAGATTCTTGTAAAATTCGTCATTCGTTCCGTGTTATTGCGTGAGAAAAGTAAGTGACAAAAAGTGGAGTGCCTAAATATTTTTGAAACGGTAAAAGTGAAGTACATGTATTGGCAATTTGTATTTGCATATTTACAAATTTTAAAAAGATAGGCTATTGCGGTATACCCACTAAGATAATATTACACACACCCATACATACATATATATTGTGCGTGCTTTTTCATCTTATGCCTCTAATACATAGTTGTGAAGTAATATTAAATTTTTATTAAGCAAATTTCACGTCTGCCTACTCTTCTAAATTATTTGTAAGCTTTTACATTACTTCTTATTATTTCACAACTACGTATGAGGCTGTAACGTTTCTGTGTGTTGAATATAGCTTTGTGTAAATATAGTTGATCTGACAAAATATCACTTTCATATGTTCGAAATGTAAACGTCATATATTCGAACATATCATCTGGGTAATTTTCAGATGAAGGCCGATTTCATACTAAAAAATATCAGCTTGATACTAAATATCGTGATATTTTTTTTCTGTGTAGGGAACACCCTAACAGACATATATATTAACTTAGCAACTACCTTCCCTTTGCAGGGTGTGTCCCAGCGGATAGTGTTCTGGCCTCAATGGCGTAGCCAGGAATTTTTCATATAATTCTTTTTCGCACAAGAGAAAGGGTCCTACAGTAAAACGCCGTCATGTCATTTTCATGTCTAGTTACTTTACAGCTGTTGAAGGTTACCGGATGTGTAAAAGCTATTTTCTAAAGAGAGAAAAAAACTTTTTTTGTTAGGTGGGTGTTGTTTTATCTTGTAGACAGTTTCGAGATCCCCGTCACCCTGTCAAGTGGATGCTGAAAACATACTTTTACAGCACGACCACATAGTGAATTTGGGGAGTAGCGATATTATTTGAAGACTGTGCATTTCAGAGCAGCATCAGCACTCTTCAATTGTAATTCAATTCAAATTGACTTTCCCTTTTTTCACCCCCTCTTCACCCGCTCACCACTCTAACCCCACCCGCCTTTCCATCTTCCACCGCTCTCCACTCTTTCCCTCCCGCCCTCATAATAACACAGGAAGCAGCTGTCATTTGTCTCAGAGAGCCAAGAGCATATTATGCATGGCATATTTGTAATACACACGTCCCTTATTTGTGTGTGTGAGGGACGATCCCTGTCATGCTCACTCTCTCTCGCGCTCTTAGCAAATAAGCTTAGTCCTAAATATAGCCTGAGCTATACTTTTCTTTTGCGTTACTTTTCTTTGGCTACATATGTGTGTACATTTCTTGGCTGCTAGCTTTGTGAAATTCCAACTTCATTATATTGAAATACGGTCAACATATTTTTAAAGCTATCGATGTGTTTAATATGTGCCATAAGATTTAATTTAATTGGATGACTCTATTCCCTTATTTGTTTTTATTTTTTACTTATAAAAAGAGTCTGTTTGCTCTAATAGCAAATGAATTGTTTTCAGTATAAATTATAAACGATTGCAACGTCGCGAAACCTGAAATAATAAACTTGACACAACGAACTCAATTTTTTTACAGACTTTAATTTTCAATTGCTCTTCTCTTCTAATTCGCCGCATGAGAGCAGAGAGCAAGTTTACAGAAAGTTAACAGCAGAGATGAGGAGCTGTTATGTGCTGACGCGGTGGGGATAATTTGATTTGCCATTAGCGCGCTATGTCCCGTCTCACAGCTAGTTGTTGGACAACGGAACATAATAAGCCTTTACAAAATTTATAATTAATTTTAATATAGGCTGAAAAGACAAACACGCTCTCTCGCGCTCTTAGCAAAACGGCTTATCATGTGATGTGTTCCATACAAACTATTCTGTGGCTTTTTGACCCATTTCGCGGACAAATTTTAAAAATTTTCTTTCTTAGTGCACGCTTGCATAACTAAACGAAGGTCTATGCCAAATCTTATATCTGTAGGATAAGCAGTTTTGGCTGTGGGTTGAAAAATATATGTCAGTCAGTCAGTAAGTCCGTCAGTCGGGCGTAAAAAAATCAATTTAATCTTTTTCTACTTGAGTTAAGTATGACAGGGACCATTCTGCTTTAATTACCGCTTGGTATTGAATTAAGCTCATTTGGTATGGTTTTTTTGATGTGGTCTGAGGCAGCTTATGTCACTTACGCTTAAAGTTATTTTCAAAAATTTATTTAACATCGCTCGCTATGATTCATGTTATGCAACGATTGTCAGCTCTGGATACGTATTTTAAAACGGCGGTTTTTGTTAATCCTTGCATTATTTTGACTGTCGTCAGGCTCCAATGGCCCGTGTATACCCCCCCGGAATGATAATAAACATTTTTTTAATATTAGCTAATACTTTACATTTTCACATGATATTTAGATGTTTAGTTCCAAGGCACAATTGGGATTGTACCGATTCCTGGGCAGCTGCTGCCTTTGCATTTCGTTTCTTCATAGATATTCATTCATAGATAATTCCAAACAAGAAAAGTGACCTTAAAAGAAACTACGCTGGAGAACACTTTGTGATTTGAGTGTCATTTTCCACATCCAAATAAACGTGTCTTGCTGAAATGAAAACCATATAAAATGGGTTCAAACTTTGTTTGTGTTTACCCCAAAATGTAGGCTTTAATTTTGTTTATAAAACTATGCAATTTTATACAAAATACGCGTTCCACTTGTTAATTTTGCTAACCGCAACTTTTTCAGTTTCAATAATTCGACCTTTAACCTTTGCTCAACCCATATCAAAATCCCATTTGGTCCCGCATTTAATTTCTACTGAATTACTGTCTCTGTGCGTGCGCGTGTGTGTGTGCTCCAGCCATTTCCATTAAAATCAAATCGAAATTAGACACACAAAGACCATTAATCTTTGCACCCCCCTGTTATCAGGGATAGCGCATAAGGCCCAGGCGGAGGGCAGAGGCAGGGAAAATATGTAAGCGAGCTAATCTGGCAAATGCAATCTATACAAATGCCTCATGCGTGCCTCTCCGCGTCTGTGTGTGTGTGTGTGTGCCTATACAAATTATATATTTTTGCCAACATTTTAAATTGCAAAATTGTCTGTGGCCAAATCGGTTTTTATTTCTGGCAATTTTCAGCGTTTATGTGATTTTTTTTGGCCAGTCGTTTATGGCTTTTTATGTGGCTTTATCCACTGGCTTTTATATATATGATTTTAATTTGATGTTTATCAACACTGCCCACATAAGCAGAAGCTGTGTTTAATTTTTCACTGTCAATTACATTGCCAGCACAATCACAAAATGGGCCGAAAGGGGGCGCGCGCTCCTTCTCCAGTAGTTTCGCCTCAAATGTCATTCAGATTAAATTTTGCGTGAAAGTAGCATTTTGAAAAGTAGCGTCAGAGGAAGCGAAGCAACAGTCGTGGACGTGCCACATCCTCCACACCCGCTCCAGACAATACAACAAACGAATATGAGGATAGTCCGCACGTGACGCCCGCTGGAAGCTGAGGGCTTAGGCTTCTTTCTTTTCTTTATTTTGTTGTATGGTACGCACTTTGCTTTAAACAATTGTTTGCCTTTGCCTTTGCTTTGGTGCTTTGGCGGCAGCGACGCCTCTTTGTCGACTCCCACGTGTCCCTGTGTCCCTGTGTCCCTGTGTGTGTGTGGGTCTTAGGTTTTATCCTTTTTACATTTGTTTGGCCTACTACCGAAATGTTTGTTTGTCTGCCTGCCTCGTTTTGGCAGAGTTACGATTAAATGAATGTTAAGGATTTGTCGGCGTTTAACTGTCGTCTTTTGTATTTGTGCTGGCAAAAAGGTTTCCATGGCTTTTGTGCGAAGTCCCCACTGAAAAGGAGACACGTCTGTGTTTGTTTATGTAATGGTTATGATTTGATTATGCGCCACAGCTTAAGCACAAGGCATTCAATTCGTCTCAAGCACTGTAGCCCGAATCGTTTCCATGAACCCTAGAAAACTAACCATCTTTAACGGATCCAAGAATAATCAAAATCGAGTTAAGCGGAATTTTGATGAACTTTAATTTCGACTTGCTTCATTTCTAGCCTGTTCCACTTTAATTATGTAACTATCATATAAAGATTGAAGATTAAGAGGTCAGACCTAGAGCCGTCTAGAACAGGAATGAATATTACAAACATTTTAAAATAGGCAACAGAACAAATAAACCATTTAAAAAAAACCTTACTTTGCAGTCCTCCGATTACCGAGTACTTTCGGGTTTCGCTCATTTATCGCACAATATCGATGTTTTGGCAGTAGCTCCGAAACATTTGGTTCAAAAATCAATTAATCAAATAATTTTCAAACAAACATTACAATGAATTTCATACATACATATACCACCTGTTCCCTATGCTACCGTCGTTGCTTTTTATACCCTGTACCCATTAAAAATGGGTAAAAGGGGATCATGAAGTTGTGCAAATGATGTATGTAACAGGGAGAAGGAAACATTTCCGACCCTTTAAAGTATATATATTCTTGATCAGCTTCAACAGCCGAGTCGATTTAGCCATGTCCGTCTGTCCGTCCGTCCGTCTGTCCGTCTGTCTGTATGAACGCGTCGATCTCAAAAACTATAAGAGATAGAGACCCAAAATTTTGCGTGAACATAGGTGGATACCGAACCCTGATCGAGTTTGTTTCAGATTTGCAAATTCGGGTTTGTGAATGTGTGTATGTGTTTGTCAATTGTACAGGGTATATTGAAGTCGGGCTACTCGACTGCAACGATCTTACTTGTTTTAATTTGTAAATTGTCTAAAGTCGTCCCATTGTATTTCGTTTGTTTTGTCAAATGTTTGGTTTTCTAGTTATTGTTTCCCGCGATGGTCGATTTTTGTCATTCAGCAAAGCTTAAGCTAAAACTGAACGTTCAGAGTGTCCGACATCAATATACCCGTTACTCATGAGAAGAAATGTTTAATAGGGTTCCTATGGTCCTGATGGGGCACATCCGAAAAGCATTTTCTTAACTCGCCTTTTTATTATCCAATCTTGATGAAAATGTCAGGGATTATAGTTTTTAAGAATACAAAAAGTTTTAAAGGGCATAGACGGATTTGTAGGGGAGCCGGCCCCCAATGCTATTAATTTTTTGAGTATGCAGTTTTAAAGTACATCAACCGAAAGTAATTTGGCTATTATTTTATAATTCTAGTACGTACCCTGAATTGGTAACAGCGATTTGTATCATTTCAATCACAAGCCTTTCTTGAGCTATCTATCTATTAAAAATTCCTAATTTTTTCATTTGTTTTATAACTCCGTTTTTCAGTTACCTACAAATTTCATGAAATTTTTAACACCGTTAGTTTAAGACTTCTAGTTAAGGTTCCACTTTCATTTCTTTACATGTCCAATTGTAGTTCCTAGATACTATTTCTGTCATTTCTTCAAAATTTTCAAAGTTGTGGAAGGTGGTTAAAATTAAGAAAACCAATAAAATATATATATTTAAATTGTATTATTCACTGTCGTCATTCATATATTAATCAAGTTAAATACAGTGAAGGTTTACGTTATACTTCGAAGACGGCCTAACAGAATGCACTGGTTACCACGTCCGATTCGACTTGCTTCTGACTTGCTTAAGCTCGAAGCCGGAAATTCAGGTGGCATTATCGACTGAACCGATGAGGATCATTTTAAACGAGAAGGTGCTAGTGCTGGAGGGAGTCAGAGTGCAGGCTATTTTCGATGGCATGAAAATAAGAACAAATCTTTCCCTAGCTGTGTCAAATGGCATTCAATAGTTCAGGGCTTTTGTCGTGGTTTGTAGCATCGAGGAATTGTTGAGCTTTCTCACAGCCACAATTTTTGGCGTTGCTGAGCTATGGCCTGAGCAAAATGATTATATTTTTATCTGTGTTACCTTTGACACGATGCCGAGTAATAATCTGGCATCTACGAGTATAATCACCAGCTTACTATATTTGGTTGGAATAAAATAAATTTAGGGATAAAATGATTATTTTCGACTATAGCGAAGAAGTTGCAATCGTTGTTGATTTTCGCATAGCGATAGCCGCGCATGTAGGCACTCACACATAGAATAAACCAATGTATATTTCAGTGGTCCCCAAACATAGCCCCTGGGCGGCAAACACACTTGGCAGTTGACATCGAATGCTTGCCGAAGTCATGCACCACTGAGTGTCACATAGAGACAGTCACATTTTCCTCTATTCTTGGGGAGCCCTGGTATATTCCAACAGCCAACTTCGTATGTTCTCTCTCTCTTCCCTTTCTCTTATCTACCTCTTGCAAAATGGAAGGCAAAAAAATTAATATGCATGGGAGTGGTCCTTAACGTAGATTGTGTTGTTGGCGACGAATGGTTTCGTGTCCCGATTAGTCTGGGATATTCATGCCCGCTTTAGTTTTATTTAAAATATTCATTTTTGTTCAGAATTTAAAAAATTTCAAACGAAATTAAATGATATTTTTGCTTATAAGGATTACGATGCCTACGATGCGACGATGTGATCTACATGTCAAATGTGGTTGCTCTAGTTCTTCTAGTCTTCTAGTCGGACGGACAGACTTAAAATGGTTTCATTCTCAATTTGGGTCTCCTAGCGACAAGTCGCTTTCGACTTTGTCTAATTTTCTATGATATATATAAAAAGTAAGGCACATCGCCGCACCAACCACTTTCTAATTTCTTTATTTATTTCGAAAGCCATTGAAAAGCTCCGTTTAGTTAAAAAAACGAGCGGAAAAGACAACCAAAAATTGTATTGTGGCCGTCTGTGGTTCAGCGGTTAGTGTGCTGGACTGCTGGGCGGGAGGTCGTGGGTTCGATCCCGAATCTGAACATGTAATAATAAAAATTTTTTTCTTTCTTTAGAAAAATAGCTTTAACACATACGGTCACCTTCACCAGCTATTGGCGCCAGCTGTGAAGTAATCTAGCCATGAAAAAGCAAACTCTCAAACTTTGCCGTTAAACTGTAGGTCCTTTCTCTTGTGCGAAAAATTTAAAGCACACACGCCACGAGATTGAGAGAAGCTTGGCTTGGCCCCGTAGGAGGAGCTGTACAACCAATTTTTACGTCAAAAAATGACTGTCAAAATCAGTGTCAAGTTCCGTAAAAGCCTCGTTACATGTGGATAGAGCAATGTATGCCTCTTCACAATTACACTTTTTGCAATTTTGAACTCCGTCATTCCTTAATCAAGTAGGCGCTGATATGTCCAAATGTGCCTTACTTTAAAATAGAACTAGAAAAGGTTTCATTCTCAATTTGGGTCTCCTAGCGACTGGTCGCTTTCGACTTTGTCTTATTTTCTTTTTGTTTTGATTTAATATTTTCTTCTTGCTTGTCTAGTCCACCGTTTTCTTCATTCAAGTTAACCTAATCTAAGTGCACGCTTTTTTTTTCCTAAATATCGCGAGCCTTTTCTAGAATCGTATATTTAATGGTCTGTAGGACTAATATCGCAAAATTTATGGAACTATTAAAGTTTTAAAATAATAGATAAGGTCAAGCTAGCTGGCCTATTACGATGTTAGTTCATTGCCGGCATCAGGATGGCTTGCATTTGTCTTTTTTATTTTCTGTTGCATGCCCGGAAAATTGGATTGAGCCCTTTCTAGTGCAATGCTTGCAATGCTTCTGGCTTACGTTTCAACGAAAAATGAGCTTCGTCGCTGATCACAATTTTCCGATAACTAAGTGGATCTTTATTCAATTTTACCTGCTCCCAATCACAGATAGTTTGCCGTTGTATTAGGTGGCTTGAGTTCTAGCACCAGCTATATTTTAAAAGGTCTTATACCCAAATCACAGAGCAATTGCTGCGAATGGCGCCGAATCGAAAATTCACGGCGGATACAGCTTACGTATGCGTGTTGGTGGGTTAATGTCCAATAATTTAAATAAGGTGCGGAATTTAGTCACAAGATTCCAAATAGCTGCCGGAGAAGGCCGCCCAAACTGACTATCAAATGGAAGAAGTGCACGATGCACTTTCTTAATTGAGCATGCATTTTGATAATATAATTCTTCAATTCGCATGCGTTGTTTGTTTGTAAGTTGATTAATGATTGAATTTTAGACCAAACTGAACTTGTGTGACACGAAAACAAGTGATCTGCCAAAAATAGTGAATCAATCGGGTGTGTTCCAGTAATCTCTAAAGATTTTCATACAAACGATTTGATCTGGAGCCAGATCTAAAGCTAGCACGAAAACATCATGTGAAAAAAAATATTGTATGGCGTTACTCATCTTCATATTCTAATGTCTTTCAGTTTTTCAGTGCCAGTGGCCAGCGGTTGAAAAGGAAGGTCAGAGCTCTTCTTGACCAACCCTGTTTGAAAGTAACCGAAATTTTCTATCTGATCAACACAAGTTTTAACTTAATTTATATTCGTATAAATCTGATCACAAACATAAATACTTTTCATCATGAATTACCAAAAAAACGGACAGCAAAACAAAATATTAGCCATATCTGTCCGACTCTTTAACTCTCATAATAATTTACACGAAAGCCAAATGTGAGATTAACACTGCTTTCAATACAGATAAAATAGAAAACTGAACATGGGGGTTAGCCGCATTATTTTGTAGGCAAAGCAAAACAAAAAATTGCTGCCGGACAGCAAATGCAATTTGAGTCAACTCGCTTGTCGGGTTTCGCTTGCCTGAACAACAATGTTGGAATTTTGCATGTGCCAGAGACCACAGGACAGCGGCCGGACTAGTTTCCAGTTTGTTGTTTTGGCTTGTTGGGTTATATATTCTAGGCACAGCCATAGACCCGGGCACAGGCATGGCACAAAAGCTGCGTTGACAAGGACAACGACCAAGGGGCCACCTACATACTTACATACTGCATAACAACAGTTGAACTTTGGAACACAAAGACATGCAGCCAAATGGAACCTCAACTCATCTCTCCATTCCTCTCAGTCAGTCTGGCAGGTCAAGAAGAATTTACGGAAAAATAACTGGGAAAAATTTGCATAATTTTCGGCGCTTCTAGCCGGCTGTCTGTGCACTGGCTGTGTAAAATGCTCATAAATAAATGAACATGGCCTGCAGATGCAGCAGCCAAGTCACTGGCCCCCAGCCCGACGGGCATTTGTGGCGCGTTGAAACAGCACAAAATAACATGAAATAAATAATAACTTTGTGTTGCTTTTTTCTGGCTTCCCGAGCTGCTGGATTTGGGTTTTGAGCCTTCGTTCCGTTGAGTTAATTAAAATTTAAAAGCCGCCAGTCGTGCGGGAATGGCAATTGCCATGTACAATGTACCGAAATGTACCAACTTGTGCAACTGAAACTGTTACTGTTATTGTTACTGCCGTCGCTGCTGACGTTCCTCTGGCCGCAGTTATGGCTTAGTTTGAATGTGAACGGCTGTCGCCGGCAGACTGCATGAAAGTAATACGAATTTTATAGTGCAATGTTATTGAAGTATTAATGCATAGTGAAAATCGATTTGAGGAAATTAAATTTATCAGAATGTTTGTTTCTAAGAAGATGATTGTCAAGGAGCAAGAACGAGGATCTGAAAAAAATCAATTTTTGTTTTGCGTCCATCCAATTTTCGGCAGAGCTTACTGGAACTGGGTGGTACTTGCTGCAGCAGAAGGAAAAAAAATTGATTACTCTAAAAATTCTGAAAACTTTACCGACTCTATATCGCTATGATTTTGTTAACGATTTAAGCTCAGAAAAATTTTGATTAATGTGACTAAACTGATTTGTGAAGATACTAAATTATTTGTGTTGTACCATTTCTGGTCATATAAATATAAAATAGGGGAGAGTGGGGGGTTGTGATCATAGTTTTGTTTTTCGAACATAACTTCGCCAAAAATCAATATTTTTTCGTTCTGTAAATTTTGTATTTTAGGTAAAAGATGCACAAGACTTTCCTCATCACTAGTTTTAAAAAATAAAATTTTGGGCTTTTTTATTTCATATTGGAAAAAAAGTGACTTTTTGACATTTCGAAAATTTGTGGGGGGGTTGTGAGCCACTCATCTAAAAAATCAAAATTCGTGTTTTTAAGCCATTATTCTTTATTAAATGAAAAAATGAACAATTTTTTTCATATTCTGAATTAAGAAATATTAATAAAGAGTGAAAATTGATTGACGGCATCAGGCTTGTTTTCTTTTATATACGAGCACTTTTTGCTTGTGGCTGTTCTTTTGTTTGCCTTTTTTAATGTTTTTGTCTACTTCCTTCGAGAGTTTTTCCTCTGTTATATTGCGCGTCATTGCAATATTCTATTTGAAAGTCAAAACCGACTTTTTTTTCAAAGTGGCTCACAACCCCCCATATCTCACTTTTTTTTTTGGTGACGTCACATAACCAAAAAGAAAGTGTTACAAAAAAAACATATTTCTATCAAAAAGGCAATTGACCAAAGATATTTCCCTCATACTTACTTTTGTCATTACGAAAACAAATTTTGTATAATATTCACAAGTCAAAAATGAAAAAAAAAAACTTTTTTTTTTGGAAAAAAAGTCGAGTTCTGGATCACGAACTTAAAGAAGGTGTAGACTGTTAGGTTGCTTGCCAAAAGTTAGGTAATAAGAAGGGAGACACATGACATAAACAAAAAGTTTAAATTTAATTTTTTTGTGGCCAATATTCGAGTGGCTCACAACCCCCAGCGGCTCAGAACCCCCCATTCTCCCCTACATATCATTAATAGCAAAGACACTAAATATATCTATGTCCTTGCTAATAGTCTAATCACAGCGAGCACATCTAACATCCCAAATCATAAGTTAAAACGCTTATAAACTCTTTGCCATGCCAACATTTGCAAATTCGTGTTTTGTCAAAATAATCAGTAGCTTGGTGTCTAAAAAGACCACCCAACAATGATGACAAATTTTGCCATTGCAAATGGTTATGGCTTATGATGATGTGGGATGTTAGATGTGCTCTATGTAATTAGCCTATTACTTTAAAATAAACTTAATAAACACGATTTTTGAGTAATGATCGCTATATTGTGTTCTATACAGAGGTCCGGAATAACTCTCAACACATATTTTCAAAGTGTTTCTCACTGAGAGAAACACAAAAATCATGAGCAATTTCGGTTTCTCACTGAGTGCCAATAACATATGTTCAAAGTGTTTTTTGATAACAGTTATAGTATGTATAACAGAAAAACGAAAGTGAATAAAGATAAGTGGAATTTCTCTATTAGCTATGTAATGATAATTTACTTTGAAGATGTGATTGGGAACAATGTTTTATAACAGCGGTGGTCACGAAATTTATGTTTGGGAGCAGTCCAACAACAAAAACAGTAAAAAACCAACCTTTTCAGATGAAATCGAGTCGGCAAACGAGACACACACTGCATATGTTTTAATTTGCAAACATCTGCTTCAGTGCCAAGCGGGTCTCGATCGCGCACACTGTACCTGCTGCGCCCAGCTACCGCCGTTCTTTCAACTTACTATTATGTAAGGCAAATACACTTGTTACGACGTATGCTTGCGCGTATCGGCGCCTCAAAGCAAGACAATTTTCTTAAGCTTCAGAATGACGCCTGTTGCCAAAAAATAGCTCTTAAATCAGTAGAAACATGGTCATCCATGGTATATATCGCGGTTTAGTATTGTCGTAATCATATTTTTGTAGTTATGTGATGTCATTTGTGGTCTTGAAAAGCATTTCTTAAGTGTAATGTGGTTTTATTCCCATGGTCCATGGAGGTCTCTTATCATTGAATTGAGCTTATGCATTGGTCCTTGCATGATTTTCCCCTTGGTTGAGAGTAGAGTTTATTTGGTATTATTACAATTTTTGGTCCTCTTTGGTATTTTTCAGCGATAAAAAGATTTGTCATACGCAGAAAGTGGTTGGACACAATCTTTGTGATTTTGACTGTATTCTTTACCACAGGTCATCCATGATATTTATCGCGGTTGAGTATTGTCATTATCACGGCTATGTTAAGGTGTGATATAAAAAACTCGTATTTCTGCGTGAATTCGCATTTCTTTGGGGTGTGAGCGCCATTTCTTAACTACTGTTAAATGCATTCGCATTGTTAATTGAGTGCGGTCATTTGAGGTTTTAAAAAGCAGTTTCCTAGGCACTTGTATTACCATGGAGATCCTGTAGCTGTGAACTGCGATTTCACATTGATCCTTATATGATTTTCCAGCCCTTTACACCCACAAGGTCAAACTTCCTTTACAAATTTCTTGTAACGACCTCTGGCGAGCACTAAGCCGTAACCGCGGCAAGAAAATACTTTTCAGAATTAAATTTTTTGGTTTTTAATTTTATGCCCTTATCGCTGTAAATGAAATTTAGTGTTGAAAATGTCCGTTCCAAAGACTTCGACTAAAAAGACATAAGTGTTATTGAAAAACAAATAACAGAAAAAAATGGAAATATTTGTTTCTCACTGAGACAAACACTTACACTCAAAAAATAAATCACTCTATCTGTTTGAGACATATTTCAAAGTGTCTAAAAAAAACAGGGTTATTTTACAACACTTTCATTTTGAGTGAGATATTCCGGACCTCTGGTTCTATATATTTAATACTCTGAAAATATTTGGTTATTAAATTTTATAAGTTAATTTTCATTATCCAACATAAGCGACATATCTTCATTGTCATACAGACCAAGGTGAATTTATTACATAGACAAAATTATTGCTACAGACAAATTTTTTTAACGATCCTTCAACTTTCTTTTAAGACTGTATATTCTCGAATTGCATTGATTGCAGTGCAACAGTCAATAAAACTACCAAACTACGCTAGGCGGAATCGATAGTGCTACCTGAACTGAGTAAATCCCTATCAGCGTTTGGCTAGATTGGTAGCACTTTTTTTTATGGACCCTCAAAGTTTTTAAAATTGGGTGTGACAACAAAAACAAGGTTTCATTAGGTTAATTTGGGTCTAAGTGCTCGCTTTGCAGTCAAGTTGTTACACTCAGAACCGAAAACTGTACCGGTACAATGTTTAGGTTCTTTTCGGTTCCAAGAATATCGGTTCCGGGATTCCGGTATGCAATAAATTAAGAATATGTGTTCCGGTTCCGAGTTTCAATCGGTTCTGCTCAGTATACGGTTCCGAACCTGTTTTCGGTTTGATTCCCTGGTTTCCAATCATTTTCAAATCAGTTTCGAATCTGCTTTCATCACATCAAATATTTTGTTCGTTGCTTGAAAACTAATTCGGAAACTGTTTCAAAAATTTTAAATACAAATATTAACTTCATACCTCAAATAATTATCTTGGTCGTGCTCTAGGTCATTAATTTATGATTTTGTCCATAACTGTTCTAAAATAAGGCACGCACAACACCACAAAGGAGGCTGGTTGACTGTATAGCTATTTCGTGAATACCAACTGATCATTTTATTGTGCTTATTGTTTACGTTGCATCAGATTGACAAAAAAAAAGTGCTCAGCAAATTCTAAAAGTTCTACTGCACCAAAAACAAAATTAAGTTTAGTAAAATTGGGGAAAGTAAGTAATGTTTAAAATATTACTATTCTGCGCGGTAAAAGCAAGTAAAAATAGTTTCAGACCTTTATTAACACACCCAGAAAAAAATTTAAATGAAATGGCAGTCATTTCCACATTTTTCCATCTCAATTTTACTTCGATAAGACTAAGATAAAACTAGTATGTTAGAAAATTTTAACATGACATTTTCAAACATAAAATTAATAAAAAAATAAAAAACACTCCTCCCGCAAAGCAGGCTCACACACTACCCACTGCACCGCACCAGGCCACACACACAGCTAATATAAGAATGGCGTCGCTCTCCGCTTTTCGACTTTCGAATTCCAGTTGATATGAAAGTCATATAATTTCCCAAAGGATTGCTCTAATCCTAAAGTCAGTCAACTTCTGCCCATAGCTCAAAAAACCGAAAAACCCAAAAAAAAATAATGATCTTATCCCTCTTTTTCGTATGCTATCAAAACGTCAATAGCTTACCAACAGTGCTTGCATTATACAAGATTCTGTTGCTTTTACCAAGACTTCTCTTTATGAGAACATTTCTAATCATGAGATCCTAACGGATCGAAACTTTATTTATAGATCTGACAGTCCAAAAATTTTAAAAGATTAGTTCCCGCTCCGATTTTGCTAAATATTCGGTGGCGCGAACCAAGCTTATGGTTCTTAACTCTGAATGCCATAAGCAGGTGAAAGTTGAGCTTTCATGTTGACGCAAGCAGTTCTACAACTTTGTCAATGCTTAAAGATGATCCTTTAATTCCTTCCTTCAACTGGTAGATCAAGAACGAAATGATCTTATATTATAACTATTTTTCCTTGAATCAAGAATTTGCTTTTTATACACTTGAAAAGTGTATTTTAATTTTGCCCAGAAGTTTGCAACGCATAGAAGGAATCATCTCCGACCACATAAAGTATATATATTCTTGATCAGCATGACGAGCTAAATCGATTAAGCTTTGTCCGTCCGTCCGTCTGTCCGTCTGTCTGTTTCCACGCGAACTAGTCCCTCAGTTTTGAAGCTATCGAGCTGAATCTTTGCACAGATTCTTCTTTCAACTGCACGCTGCTAATATGTCAGAACCAATCGGATCGGATGACTACTTCTTGTAGCTGCCATAGAAGTGATCGGTTCGAAAATGGGTTTTAGTGTGAAAAACCGTTGTGTTCTCAATATTAGCGCTCTTAAACTCGGTCATGGTTAATATTATGTGTTTTTAAGCTGATCTGCGAAGTTTGGTCGAAATCGCTAGCCGTTGAAGCAAGCTTTTTTAAGTGTACCAAACCTTCGGCATAGACGAAGTTAGCTTTGCTTTCTCGTTGTTTTTGAATTTGTAACGGTCAATTTCGAATTTAAGAACGATTCGCACTGAAAGAAAGAATCTATCTATCTTACCAAATTCTAGACCGAAACAGGATAAAATCAAGAGCGTTTTTTAAGACCGAACCGTTCTGCTTTTGTTTGAGTGCAGTTAATTTTTTTTTTTTCAATAATAAACCAACATTTTATAGCTGTCAATGTTGCCAGCCCAAAACAGGGTTTGCGAGTTCGTTTTGGCCAAGTCGCTGGGGCAAAGACAAAGCTGCGCTAAACTGACAGGTTAATAATCTCGACTCGATAATCGACAGCCCGCCCGGACCAATGCCAAACGAGAAAACGAGAGACGACAGCCTGACAGGGCCAGCAGAATGCCAGTGCAGATAACACTCCCGCCCCACACACACACACACACACAAGCTCACACGACAGGACACACACACCACCACACTAAGACAATCAAATGGCAAGATGCTGGCATGGAGTCGACAAAACAGCTTATTAACGTGCCTCAGACAGCAATTGGGAATTCCTGGAAAATCTTTCGCTGCTCTTCTCCTCTGATTGGCAAATATTTCAATTATTTTTTCATTTCGCTCAATGAAATGTGGCAGGCGGTGGCAAACAGACAAAAAAACAAAACCAAATGAAAGAAAAACTTGTGTAAATCTCATCCAACAAATACAAAGCAAAATGCCTGCGTTATTTATGGTCCTGGTGAAATTGTCAAGCGTGCGACACACATACATACATCGGGCGAAGAAAAAAATGCAAATAAAATCATAAATTTATTAAAATGCAGCGGCGGCAGCGCCCGCTCCCGCTCCCGCTCAGTTCGCCGGCACAAAATAAATTTTCATGTGTATGCGATGAAATTTACATGCAAATTTAAAAACCCAGAACTCGCCTCCGTATGTGCCCAGTGAGTGTGCGGCATATTTGACATATAGCCGCGTCGGTTTTACAACGTCATTTCTGGTTTTGTTGAAATATTAAAATGGATGACACACAGAAAAGGGACAGCCACAACCACTGCCCAGCCGAAAAGGGAAACTATGGAAAATACATATTTTTAGCGCTGACAAATATTTGCTTAATCGATTTATTATTTGTTGCACAATTTCATAATGAAGCGACATTAATAATGCCCCGGCGAGCTAAAAGATTCATGGGATCCGTAATATGTGCGGCAGTTTTTTGTAGCCGGCGTCAGGCCGGGTGCGTGCAATATTTAATCAAATTTCACAAGTCAATTAAGGTGGCTGCAAAATATTACGGTTACCTTAAATGGATCAAATATGTATGGAGATTAAAGGATTATCTGTGGGCTAGGCCAACAGGGTTTTTTTCAAGGAAATTTAATAAACTAAAAATATGTGCTCTAGCAGCTAGATCGCATTATTAACTGATTTAGTTCCAAACTAGTGTTTTTGTGGAACTGAAGAATTTGTAAAAGTATTTTTGATTGGATATCAGATCAAGTGAAACCTTCAGGGCAGGCTTTATGAAGAGTGGTTTCATCCACCAACTAAATATGCATTTCTAAGCTTTTAACTCATTTATTCCCTCTAGCTAAAGCAAGTTAAAGTAAAAGTAAAAAAAGAAGAGCTGCAGTCGAGGGCTCCAACTGAAAAATGAATTGTCTGAGTTTTGGTTCACTTGCTTGCATACGAATGTTTGCAAAGCTGAAAAGCAAGCAAAATCACTTCGTCCTTATTCTCTGAGTTATTTGTCTTATTCAGCTACTAAGGAGTTTCGTTTTTACTATTTCTAGCACGTGGAATAAATCCTTAAGGATTTGGTAATATTAAATTCATTTTCAATTCTCATTCAACAGTGGCTTGATAATGTTTATCGAAAAGAGTGCTGAAGCATATGCGTTGAATGATAAATAGCAATATGTTGATGCGGAAAACCAAAGGAAAAGTGCAGCGTAGGTGTTTTTGTAAACAATTTTGGAAATAAATTAGATTCTGATCTTACTGTATGTGCTTCAAATGCGTAAATGTGCAGCGCTGTGCAGAGTTAAAATGGCGTGAGAAGAAGCCTACTAAGTGGGTGGTGTAATCATGTGTTAAGGCAAAACGTATTCCATTCTAGGAACTAAACTGATTTAGATGTTGTTAATTTATAGTGAACGATTAGATCCAAATATCTCAGATGTACGATCCAGTTTGGAAGCTTATTGTAAAGTCAGTACGGGCGTTACTTATAAAAGACGGCATTGTTTCAAAGATCTGATGCACCACTTCATTGATTAGTGGTTGATTTGTTGAGCTCCATGAGCATTTCGGTCGCAACATGTTGGCAGCAACAATCGTTGGTCTTGTAACATCAATATAAGCGTTTTCTTTTGGACTCCAACTTTTGCATATCCCAACATTGGTTTGGCTTGGTTTTCACACGAAGATATAAGTTGAACTGGCTTATTGTCAAACTACTTCAAACATACAAGATTATTTTTAATTTCACATTTCACATCAAAAGATCCCCTTCCACGCTTATTTAACTCGGAATCTAAAAGTAGTTGGCAATTGTTTATGCTGCTTTTACGTACACTTCAAATGGAGGTTCAAGTGGACTTGTTCTCCACTTTAGTGTCTTGGGGTCAACTTTTTCAGAGCAATTATTCGCAACAACTTAAGATTCCTGCTCACACTCTTTTGCAAACATATTTTCAAGAAGGCCAATCTTTATAGTTTCTTTCCACGATCCCTTCCAAATTCTTCTTCAGAACTGCAGAAATGTCTTCCATCTCATCACCACTTTCGCCGTTCATCTAACAATCCCTTCTCTTTTGGTCTCATATCTAAGTACAAATAAATTTATTACCACTATGGCCCCAGGTTGCCCAAAAGCATTATTTAAACTTCGAAAATTCCACACCTGGTTAATTTTTGAAACAAATTAAATTTAACTTCAGCTCCGATAAGTTGATTCATTTCATTTAAACTTTTTATTTTTTTTAAATTATTATAAAGAGTTAATCACATACTTTAAAGCTCCTCAATTCAAATATTTTCTATGAGCACTTATTTGATCTTCAAATGTGAATTTAGACACATAAAGCACGTTATCACTAATAATGCAGACAAAACAAAACTAGTAGCTGCTAGATAGCAACTTTGGTGGTACTAGTGGAATCTTGATCCAAAACACAATTCTTGGGCATGCACGTTTACATTCAGGAGTCATTGGCCTTATATGAAGCTACCGGCCAAAAATACTTTTAGTATGGATTAATTATTTTTTAATATATCTACATTACTAAACCATCTGCAAATTTCTGCAGCTTATCTCATATCTCACAACTAAAACTTCAACTAAACTTTAGTTCATTATAATTATCTGCACTTAAAGTAAATAGCTTCAATTTTAAAATTTTTCTAAATAATTTTATCCAGAACACTCTAGCAAACGTTCATCCATTCTGAAGTGCGAATTTGCGATTTGATCACCTGTTCATGATTTAAATGCTATTTTTACAAATTCCCGTTAAGTAAGAGACAGTTTGAATACATTTCGTCTTAATATTTTGTGATAATTTTTTGGATTTTTGACTTATGGACGCATCCACTGTGCATTGTTTTATTGTATTTGCTTAAGTCGATAAAAAGCGACAATGCGATCAATTTTCTTTGTAAAACTATAAGCCGCTGCAGTTTATAAAATAGTTCTTGATAAATAACGAAAAGCGTGGGTGTCTTCTCAACACTCTATTTTCGGTACTTGATGTTTAATACCCGATTGTCGTTACTCGATTGTCGATACTCGATTCACGGTACTCTGTACTATACTAAGTATTTGATACTCAGTACTCGATTCTCAGTTCTCGATACTAAATACTCGAGACTCAGACCACGATACTCAGTACTCGATACTCAGTACTCTTTACTAATAACTCGAGACAAGGTACTTGATACTCAGTTTGCGATACTAAGTACTCGATTCTCAGAAGTCGATATTCACTACTTTGAACTAAGTGCTTAATATTTAGTTCTTGATACTTAGTACTCGATGATCAGGACTCAGAATTCAGCACCGTGTGTTTGTGTGCATTGCAAAGGCTAATGACAAAGCGGCTGACTTTGCAAAGACAAAGGCGTACCCAAAGGAATCTGTTGCAAATACAAATCTTTTATAATTTTAGGGCCGCAATTGAACGTCCGTTAAAAAGCTTCGCTCAAAAAATGAACGAAATCTATGACAGCTCTGATTTTAAATTCTTGCAAAGTTTATTTTAAGGGGTTGACCCGAGTGATGGTTTCAAAATATCAAAAAAATTTTATTTTATGAATGGCTAAAGGATTTTTGATATCGTGTCGTTCGAGTGCCAAGAATATATGTGTATCTTTAAAAGCACGCATATTTAGAGGAACACCTTTGTCCAAAAGTATATTTTCGAATACAGCGGTTAGTTAAATTAAGTTTTCGCATTGAAGATTGTAAATCGTGACGAGTTCTTTTGAAATCTATATTTGCGGAGCGAGTTGGTTCATATTTAGTTCGTTACTTAGTTCATTTGGACCATTTCGCCGAAACACCTCCATTCAGGCCCAAAACCGTGGAGATTGCAGCATTTTTGGCGGCTGCGATCTTCAATGAAGGATTCGAAGCAGTCATTAAGAGCATTGATGTAATGGGCTGAAAATTTGGAAATAAAGCTCACACTTACACCTAACGACGCAATGAAGAACGAATCGCTCGCTCCTAGCGACGCGTGAGCGATGTCGTTCGTCAAGCCAGGATGGATGCGAGAAGCGACCATGCAGCATTGAACCTTTTCTGTCCTGTTTGGGCCAGGCATCGCAGATTAGAGTTAAGTCACGAGTTCTTGCAACCTTCAAACTTGTTTTTCTCGAAACCACTCAGCACAACAGGCGAGATAAGGTTTCTTTTCACTTTTTCCTTTGCCGTCCTCCGTCCGTCCGTAGACAAACAGCTCAGGATAAGAGATATTTGAGTTATTTTCAATTCTCCCACAGTTTTATAGATAGAAGATTCGTACCTTCTACCGATAGTTAGTCATTAGCAATATGTATCGATTTGCCGAAGAAATGATAAAGATCGGGTGTGCGGTTCTCAAGTTATAAGCAAATAAGTGAATCACCTCCCCCTCCCACCCTTTTACAACCACAATCTTAGTACGGAATAGAGAGAGAAAAGAGGGAGAGAAACGTAGAAATGAGCGCAGCTGCAGCACTGCATTCAGCTCCTACTCTAGGTACAGAGTGTATTATAGTCGGGCTTGACCGACTTTCTCACTTGTTTTCAACTGGTCAACATGAACAATGCAGTACCTTTTTTCAACATGACTTAATTCCCCGCGCTGTATCACGAAAAGTTCTCATAATTTTGACTTCAAAAAATTTCTAAATTTACTTTAATAAATACTGAACATATGTTAAAAATTTCAAAATTCTAAGTTTTAATTGCTCTTCAAAAAAATTCCACAAAAAACACTTAAAAAAACGGCCGTCTCACCTGTCAACCCGCTTAACTTTATTTCCTCCTTTGTGGTGTTGTGCCTGTCTGTGTTTAGAAAAGTTATGAACAAAATATTATTTAATAAATTTAATAATATTATAATTGTTAATTACAGTAGGATATGGTATTGGAGTAATTACATTCAATAAAGAACAAAATACGGTCCCACATATTGATCATATTTTTCTCTTTCTCGAACACATGTGTGTGCAGGCCAAGCTGCAGTGCACACACCCAGAGAAATCTAGCACGAATCGGCGAGACAGAAATTGGCTTCAATTTAGATTTTTTCTTCTTTATTTTTTAGGACGAAATCTGCTTGCATAGGAGAAGACAATTAATATTGACTTCGAACGTCTCAGAAATTCGTGCTTGATTTCAGTATTTTCGGCTTGGATCCAAGAAAATTCCGTCTTACCGTACTTTTGATATCAAAACTGCTTGATATCAAGCACGATCGGCTTCTTTTTTTCTCTGAGTGTACTTACTTTAAAGCTGTCAGCAATAGCTGGTGATACTGAACGGTTGTTAAAAGTTTTAAAAGTCCACTTTTTTTTATTAAATGCTCAGAGACAGGATCAAACCAAGTGGCACTTGCTCTATCGACGCACAAGTTGGTCGATCACCTCGTTCCGATAGGCTGTTATAGCGAGCTTAAAGTTGGCGTTGACCTGAAAATAAGTAAAAAAAAAAAACCATTCAATTTTAGTCCATTTCAATTCCAGACCTGTTTGCCTCCTTTCACACTTTCTGAAAAACCATCAATTATACAAATCATTTTATTTGCCTCAACTGGGGAATTGTATACAACAAAATGTACAATAATTGAATTAAATTGCAATGAATTTTCACATTGGTCTCGGCTTAAATATTAAATAGAAATTGATTTTCGTCCCAATAGTGACCAAGATTACTTTCCTTAGCACCAATTACTCATACTAATCCTGAAATTTATTATTTGTCCTCCGTTCCGTCTTGAACTTTCTTCTTTAAATGCCTTCTGGCTATTCACTTTCAATCGTTTTGCTCAAACCAAAAGGACATTTTGTGTGTGTGTCCCTCCCAGCTCATTGGGCACAAATGTTGCTCAGTTTGAAAAACGTTCACCCTGACACGCATACTAATGTAGGGGCCCCCGAAAACGGAAGTGCGTGTTTGTGTGTGTGAGCACTGACGACATTAGCGCCATTTTGTCGTAATTAATGTGCGCCATATTAGTTGCTATTTGCCCATTTTTCACACACACACAAACACACCAACCGAGAGCGAGAGGGGGTAAAACTTTTGCAATTTTAGTTGAAGAATTTCGCACAGCTGCCTGCGATTTGTAGGACAAACTTAACATGAAAGTGTGTGAATGTGTCTTGGGGCATTCATCTCTGTCTGGCGCCCTCTCCATATTGTAAGTAACTTTTTATAGCTGGGCATAATTAGCAAAAAGTCAAGGGAAGCAATGAGTTTTGTCCTTGGAACTGACCTGAATGTTAGTGCATTAAGGTTCCTTATTAAAATCTACTTAATTTCCGAGTCAACTCTACGCATAACTCATACGCCCCCTGGTATTTGATTAATTTGTTGTTATGTGCCAAGTTTTCAGTTAGTGTCAAAGTCACCCTCTAAAGCACCGACCTCAAACTGTAGCCATTTATGCGAGTTCGTCTGTCTCCTTCCGTCCGTCTGTGTGTTCGTGTTTCACCCGCCTTTCAAGGCATTAGTTAGTCAGTTAGTCGCTCGTTGGCTCATTTGTGGAGCATTCAGCAGCAGCCAGCACCTACTGCACCCCTCCACTCTCCCTTTCTCTGTATATTTAAATGATTTGCTGCTAATGCGTCTGTTTATGTTTTATGTTGATGTTGATGCCCTTTCCCCACCAGCAACTGGCGAATGATTTGCTGCATGTGTGTGTGTGTGTGTGTCTGTGCGTGTGCGCCTATTTGACTTTATGCAATATTTATTTGTGGCAACAACACCGCAGTGTTTATGTTACAGCAAACAAGAACAACAACTTTAACATTGGGCCGCACATGTGCGTGGTCCGCATTTAATTTCCATGGCCGGAAGTGGACTAGACAGTTGACTGCCTCACTCGCTGGCATATCTATAGCCCCTTTTTCCATGTCTGCCGTTTTGGGTGCGTGTCAATATTAGCTAATGGGCTTTGGGGGTCAGTCTACAACTAATTGTCAGTCACAGAATTGGTGTTGAATTTAAATGATGCGTGCAGTTTGAGCTTAAATTTAAGGTGTTTGAACCGTTTACACGCACGATCTCTTAGGTGGACTGAATTCGTACCCTTTAAGATTTGTGATTTTGTTCTTTCCTTTCTCTTTCTGGCTAAAATCTAATGGTGTCTTGCTCTGTTCTTCCACGAATCTGTTTTCGAAAATGGTCCAACATGTCTAGATTTATAGCAATTTGAGCTTTTTGCTTAAAATGCCTGTTTTGACCCGATTTATAAACGTTTTGGGAGGAGTCCCTTCTTTTGTTTTAACTTCTTTGATACTATCAAAATGTACTAATCTATAGCTTTGAAATAAAATATCCCATGTTCTTAGACCGTGTTCAATTTCCGAAAAATAGTTAGATTTAGTCATCCGATCCAGTCGGTTCCGACATGTTTGTATTAGCAGCGAGCAGTAAAAAAGACTCTGTGCTGAGTTTCAGCTCAATAGCTTTAAAAATGAGAGACTAGTTGGCGTGGAAACACACAGACGGACGGACAAAGCTCAATCGACTCAGCTCGTTGGCCTGACCAAGAATATACAGGGTTGTCCATATTCGACGGACCCATCTGGCAACGCCAAAACTTTTGACAGAGATGTCAGATCGCTTAATGACATACCGCGTTTGAAGCGTCAGTCCAAGCAGATTTTTACCATGGAACAATACACGCCCCGCGAGCGCTCTGAAATAGTTGAAATTTACATTCAACAGAACAAGTCAATTGTGAAAACTCAACGTGCTTTTAAAAAATTAAAAAATGTGTGAAATGGGACCTCCTCAGGAGATTCAAGAAGTGCCTCTTCATGACGAAAAAGTCACAGTTTGGTGCGGCGTTAGTGCGAAAACGGTCATTGGGCCGTTTTTCTTCCAAAATGAAAATGGCCATGCTGTTACCATCAACCAGGAGCGCTATCGCGACATGATGACCAATTTTGTGATGCCAATTATTCGTCGAAAGCGTATGAGGCAGTTCTGGTTTCAACAAGACGGCGCTCCACCGCACACAAGTCGCATAACAATCGATTTTCTGAAGAAATTGTTTCCGGGCCGTTTGATGTCGAAAAGTGGTGATTTGGACTGGCCACCGCGTTCGCCCGATTTGACGCCGCCTGACTTCTTCTTGTGGGGATATTTGAAGTCAAAGGTTTACGTTAACAAGCCAAGGACCGTAGAAGAGCTCAAGGACAACATTCGTGAAGAAATAGCCGCTATTCCGGCCGAAAGGCACAATACGCCATCAACGCCAGAGGCGGCCATTTGAGAGATATCATATTCAAAAATTGATGTAAACAAATCTACTTGGAACAAATTAAATGATTAAGATTGCCAACCGCCAAATTTTTATTTTTTTCTTTGATTTTTAAAAAAAACATGGGTCCGTCGAATATGGGCAACCCTGTATATGGGCATTTCCAAACTGACGTGACGTTACGTTTGTTCGGAAAAATTATTTTTAACAATATGAAAATCTTGGATTTTGAGTAGCAGTTAAGTAGCTCTACAATCAGAAAAAACAATGACATCAATCGATCATACGGAGTTAATGGGCCCATTCAGCAGATAGTTTAGATTTACGATTTGGTATTTATGATTGCCGATTTTACCTGCTGAATACAGTGATAGCCGATTGGGACTGGCAAATTTGACAATTATGTTTGCTGAATAGAAATCGAACAAAACGGGTCTGCCAGGTAGGCACAAAGGTTGTGCACACATTCATATGAAACTTTCTATTTAACAAATCCATAAACATTGAAGATTTTGTGTGAGTGTTTTTCATTGAAAAAAAGTACTAAAGCCACAAAAATTTTAAAGTCTGCAATCAATTCCATTCAGATCTCATACCAGATTTTATATGGAATGTCATGAAATCCGGACACCGCCGCTAGCGTTCAGACAACATATCCTCACGAAATATTCCTTATTGACCGCACTAGAATCTGGCAGCTTGACTTGGGGGAGGTGCTTCGGTCTTGGCGTCATAACCATATGGGCATTTCCGCCGAATGGTCAACCTGGACCGAAAAATAAAAATTAGCGCCATTTTTATATTTAATTATTTTACATGCAAAACATATGCTATGTTTGCACTCTTTCTACAATAATAAATGCATAGAGACCAAAAAAGTTCGATTAACGGTAAATTTTTATTTTGCTTCTTATCTAAGTTCTAATCGTACGTTCGCGACCGGTACATAATTCAATTTAATTTTATTTATTTTTCTGTGAAAACACTTGATAGAAAGCTACGTTAATCTTCTTTTATAATAAATTGATTACTTTAGAATATTCCGTTCCATTTCGCAGATTTTTGCATTTCACTAGATTAACCCAAAGTCGACTTCTATTTCGCGTACGTTCGCGACCACATGTTTATTGCTATCATTATGAAATCTAAAACTTGATAAACCCCGTCTTTTGCACTAAGCACAGAGCTAACAAAATGCTATCAAATCGCAAAATAAAAAAGTTGTGAGTGTAATAATTATTATTTTTGTGAAACGTGATGCTTAGGATATGAGCTTATTTTCAAATCACAATCTCTCTCAATGGTATATAAATCACCAAGGGCACTCTTTCGAAAGAAGAAAATTTACGGGCAGTAGAAACCCAGAAAATCAATCCCACCAGATTCAACCAGCATTATCCCATTTACATCCCGACTAGATCCCACTCAGATTCTACGCTGATCCCACGTATATACCGCCCAGATCCTACCCAGATCCGACACAGATCTCGCCCACATCCCTTTCAGATCCCACCCAGATACCACCCAGATCCCATGCAGATCCCGCCCAGATCTCGCCCAGATCCCTTCCAAATCCCACCCAGATCCCATCCAGAATCCACCCAGATCCCAACCAGATCGTAACCAGATCCCACCCAGATCTCTTTCAAATATTACCCAGATCCCTTCCAGATCCCAACCAGATCCCTTCCAAATCCCATCCAGATCCCGCCTAGATCAGACCCAGATCCTACCCAGATCCCATCCAGATCCCATCTCAACCAGATCCCTTCCAGATCCCTTTCAGATCCCTTTCAGATCCCACCCAGATCCCGCCCTGATCCCGCCCAGATACCACCTAGATACGGCCCAGATCCCACCCAGGTGGGTCCCATCCAGATTCCACTCAGAGTCCAACCAGATCCCACCCATATCCCAGCCAAATTCTAGCCAGATCCCAGCCACAAATACCACCAGATCCTACCCAGATCTTTCCCAGAACCCACCCAGTTGCCCCTTTTTAGTAATGTATTTAACCCTTCACTTCCCCATCTGCCTCAGCACACACTCACTCAATCTCCCTCTCGCGTTTACAGCAAAAGTTGTGGGAGTACGCTCTCTATTGTTCTCTCGTTGTTGTTGTGGTAGTTTTCTCTGTTTGATTTTTTTTTGGCTGAGCCATAGGCAAAGAACTGTAAATGAAATGTTGGGTGTGGGTGTGTGATCTTAAACTCTTCTTACTTCTCTTACTCTCTTAACTCTCTGCATCTCTCTCCGCCCACCAGCACCAATCTTCCCCCTGCCATCACTCTACCAACCGTCTTGTGTGTGTGTGCCGAGCCACTGCACAAAGCAAACACAGCAACATAATATGGTTGGCGTCAGCGTCCGTGACTATGGTTGTCAGCCTACGTGACGCTCAATTCAAATTTTACTCCCACTAAAATCGTCCGTACCGAAATTAAAGATGTTTCACATCAAAAGTGGGGAAAAGTGGGGATAATTTTTGTTTTCTGTCTTTTTGTACATCAAAAGCGTACGAACGTACGTTCGCGACCCGCCGAAATGCCCATATACAAAAGATTCTTCATCAGTTCATTCTTTGTACAATGATATCTGCCCAAAAGAAACAATAAGTGCAAAGTGGCATCATAGGAACATATGTTGAGAACAGATGTACCAACATAAAAAAAAGAGTGCACCACCAAACTTTAAAGTTGGTCTTTTCAACAAACCTTATATTTACTTGTTATTCCATCGTATATGACGGTCCAAATCATCCAAATCAGTAAAAGTCTTAATTTCTATCTTCGGGGATCAACAAAGGGAAACGACAAATAATGCGCCAACCTTAGATATTGCCAAATGGTTAACAATTAGACCAGCTTCGTCTGTGCCGAAGTTTTTATACCCTTGCAATGTTTTGAAATATCAGAGTTTAAGAATGCGTTGCAAACTTCTGGGCAAAATTATAATACCCTTTGCAAGGGTATAAAAATGTAGCCGTTTGTGGTGCTGCGGGAAGTGTGTTTGCCTTCTGTGCGGGAGGTCAAGGGTTCGATCCCGCCTCGAAACAACTAATGAAAAGTTTTTCTTTCTTTAAAAACTTTTACTCAACCGCGGTCTTACATTTTTTGTGCACACTTTGGTATTGTTGTACGCATCGGTCTGGCTGATGGTTATCCTTAACAGACTTGCCGCGCATGGCAAATGGCCGTTCCGATGGTTGTCCCAAATCGCTTGGCGGATAGCTGACATTTCAAGTATAAGTTCTGATATTGCTGTGCGGATCGGTCAGTCTGATGTTTACCGATAGCCAAATGCTGGATGGTTATCCGAAAATTTGCTGACCTATGGCTGTTCCGAAACAACCTGGCGGAATGGTTGGGTATTATGTATAACCTTGGTATTGTTGTGCCGATTGGCCTGTCCATTGGGTTACTTAATGGTTGGTTAATGGTAAATGGCCAGGCCGATGATAACCCCTTAGGGGGTACTGTGCCAAACGGGTCACCGGATGCTTTGCTTTTGGCAGCACCCGATACAAAAAAACAACTGGGGGGTTATGACTTGTTTAAGAAAATTGCAATACCCCGTGAATTGGGCACTGCTACAATGTTATTTTAGTAGGATTTGAAAAATTACCAGTTTATTTTACAGTGTTTTTTTGGTCCTTGTCAGATACGAGCATTGACCAGATAAAAAGTGGTTGACACATGGCCACTGTCCAATTATTTCGTAATCTAAGATGACAAAGACAAGCGGGGAGTTCTTACTTCGTCTAAGTTACAATGCACAGAATTCACTCTACCGACGTGTGCTTTATCGAAGCCTTCTCGACAACTCTTTCTCAATTCTGCCGTGACTTTACCTGACGTTACGTTACTTTTTCCGATATAATGTTTATGTTGTTTTATATAATATAATTAAACAACAAGATATACTTTAGAGACCAAAAGTCAATGCAATCTGAATGGCATTTTTATAACAATAAAACGTATCCAAATGAAACCGAATTTGCATTCGAATATCTCGAAATGGGTTATGAATTTTAAGCTCGGTTTCAGTTCATTTTTGATGTTTCCCCATGAAAATATGATAAAAGAAAAATAGAGTTTTTAAGTACTTTTAATTTTTTGGTCTCGGTAAATCTCTTCTGTGGAAGTGCCCATATAGTTTACTATATGCTGTGCATAAAGTTATGAATATTTCTGTGCGTTGCAAACTTTGGGAAATTATAATACCCTTTGAAGGATATAAAAAAATGATTCAACCATATTTTGAATCCAGCGAATAAAGTCGAAGCATGAAGCTTTGACTGCCTCGACTGCACCTCTGTCCCACAAAGAAAAACTTTTATATCCAACACAGGAAGAAATTCTCGCAATGTCAATTGGTATTGAATCGAAAATATTACTAAATCAGCAATGTCTGAAAGCAAGATTAACATTGATTAGTAATTCTCTCATCCAACTTTATCTCCTGGATCAGATCGAAAACTCGATAAAGCAGGGTTTGTCAAGAATACGAGACCAAAAAGAAAGAGCGTTTTGGTGTGCGAATATAAAACAGAGCAAACCAGCTTCAGACCAGCTTCATCGACCGCTGGCCAGTGACTGGAAAGCTGTTTCCTGAGTGTTTAAATGGCTAAATCTGCTTAAAACTGCTGTCACCAATAGCTGGTGCAGGGAGAGCGGTTGTGTAAGTTCAGGTCGTCTGCCCAGTAATCGCAACACTGTACCTCTGCAATACATTCGGCCACCGTATATGTGCTATGGTTGATAAGATCAGTTTCCATTGAAACCACAGTTCCGCTTTCCACATCTCGTCCACATTTATAACCGTTGCCCAAAATATGTTGCACAACGGAATAATGCGACTTTATGGCTCAGCCACTTTCATAAATCAACAAAGCAAAATAAAAGGAAACTACTTAAAGCGCCATTACAACAAATTTAAAGCCATTTGAAACTTAGGCCAAGTCTGCCCCAGCTCCTCCCTGTCCAGTCCTAAGAAAGTTCTGGCAAAAAAAAATCTACCACCAAAGAAAAATCCGGGAAAAACACCAAAGCGAGAGTCAGCGGGCGGGAGTGCGGGTGATGCTGGGGGAAAACAAATGTTTTGGACACTTTATTATGCGCATTATTCACTGTTACAATGTTTTATCCCCTTTTTTGTTTGCATCAGGTTGAACCTGAACCCCAAACGAGGACTTTTTGACAATTTCTACTCCATTAACTTTTACCCAAAGGCCCACTCAAGCAGCCAGCCAAGCAACGCACCAGCCAGTCAGGCTTTAAGAAATCATTTTCGCCCTGTCAAAAAGGGGCATTAGCAAATCTTGGGATCTGCCAGTTTCTTTGTGCATTTGCCATTTTCTCGAGCATAAAATGCAACCGCCTATCATGTGTGAAATTAGCTTATTTTGTGAGGATAACCCCGAAGCTAGGGTCCCAGCCGTGGGACACAGAACCTAGATTGCTCGAGTCCCTTTTACATAATTCTCGTGGCGCTTAATGCAATTTTTATGGAGCCCGTGCATTAAGTCACTAGTCGGTGTGGCGGGCGGGCAGGTTGGGAGGACACATTTCGCTTGCCTGTTGGCGCATTAAATTTATAGGGGAATTTGCTGCGCTTCTCGGCCATATGGGACACCACACCGCAATGGCAGTTGCCGACTTCTTGCTGCCCCGATCCCCCGCTTTTGACTTGCTGCCAAGCATAAATTTTGCAAAAAACTCAACAAATAACCGAGCGCCGGCATAGAGAGCGAGCGGATGGTTTTCGTTTTTCCTGCCTAAATTTATTTTGTGGGCGTGCAGTTTCAATTTGGCAAAGCGGCAAAAAAATCTGCTTCCAAATGCCTGCCAAAAGGCGTGTGTTCAGCAAAATCAATAAAAATACATTTAAAACCGCATAAGGACAGTTACATGACAAAGTTGGACCCAACAGTGTGTGTGTGTGTTCTCCCCATTTTCTTGCATTTTTAGTTCTTTTTTTCTCTGGGTTGAGTCTAGCAGTTCGAAAGGGGAACAAAAAACGAAGGCTAATTTTATGCCAACAAAAGAGAGAAATGTTTTCCAAATGTCAACCGAAAGTACGAACGGATTGCCCAGAGCATGTTGAACCGAAGCTAAACCTGGATTAAACTGCCATGAGAAAATGTACAATCCGTTCAGTTGACTACAGCAGAAAATTTCCTGAAAGTAGGCAACATTTTTAAGGTTAGAACTTATCTTGGAATTAATATAACATTAACAGAACACATGGAAAATGTGTAATGTGAATTGTGCGATGACAAAGAAAAAAGTATTACATATTTGATAATTTTTGATTGGATTACAATTTGTTTAACAACACATTTACCTTCTAGACAAATTATCTTAAGGCTGAGGCTCAAAATTAGTGACTCCTGGAGTGAACTTACATTTTGATAGAGTTTTCCAACATTGTAAATCCTTAATTGACTATGCAAACCAATTATTTAATTTAAACTAAAATCGTTTACACTCCTGAAAGGTTCTAACTATGCTTCACAAAATAATTTATACTAAGGAACCGTCCTACCTTTTCTATGTTATGTTTCTATCTTCTGTGTATTCAAGAGCTCTCGTTGGCAACAAAAACAAATGCTAAATGAGAGCTCTCTCGAGTTAAAAAACAACACGCAACGCCAAAATGTATTTTTTCCATGGCCCTTTAGTGCGTTACAAAGGCTAAAAGCTCTGATACACACTATTATCAATCCCGTTCGTCTAAGCATCCAATATCCACATTTCCAAAAAACACTTAATAGGACACAGGTGCAAACGCACTAAAGCGGGCTGGCAAAATACATGCTCATAAGGCCAAAGTTTTAAGTCACATAAACTCCACAAAAAAATATAACTCTTAAGGTATTGTTCCTACTTGTCTTATTTTTTTTTTCTTCAGTCTTAGAAATTTTATTTAATAATCTAGTTATTATATTAAAAATGTTCAAATTTTTTAATTTATACCCTTGGAGTAGGTGGTATATTAAAATTGTTTGGGTCCGAGTACGTACGCACAGAAGGAAGCATCTCCGACCACATAAAGTATATATATTCTTGATCA
>JAEIFU010001008.1:0-85995 GCA_018904235.1 Lordiphosa stackelbergi
AAAGGCAAAGCTAACTTGTCTGTAACGAAGTTTTGATACATTGAAATAGCTTGTCTCAACGGTTAGCGACTTACGACCAAACTGCGCAGATCAGCTTAAAAAACATTACATATTCCATGACCGTGTTTGAGCAGTAATATTGAGGAGCAAAACAGTTTTGCTCACTAAAATCCATTTTCGAACGAACATTTGTGTGGCAGCTACAAGAAGTAGTCATCGATCCGGTCGGTTCCGACATATTAGCAGCGTGCAGTAAATAAGACTCTGTGCAAAGTTTCAGCTCGATAGCTCCAAAACTGAGGGACTAGTTCGCGTAGAAACAGACAGACGGACAGACGGACGGACAGAAAAGCCAATCTCCTTTTTAGACTCAGCTCGTCATACTGATCAAGAATATATACTTTATGTGGTCGGAGATGATTCTTCTATCATTTGCACACTTCTGGGCAAAAGAAAAATATAATACACTTTTCGAGTGTATAAAGTGTTTGTTTTACTGCTGGCGTTCTTAAACTCTGATGTATTAAAACATTTGCAGCAGTATAAAAACTTCGGCAAGACGAAGTTAGCTTGAATACTCGTTTGGAGTCATTCTCCAAAATGGTTTTTTTGAGTTATGCCAATATTAGATGATGAGCGATATATCAAATTTTACGTGTTAAGTGCAGTGGCCCCATGTTGTGTGTTTGCCATGCGTCCTAAAGGACCCTACCCCAGTGGATCAAAAAACGCTGTTTTGACATATAATCATTCAAACCTGAACCTGAATCGGAGCAAAGAATTGTCCGTGGGTTCGGTTCAAAATTATAAATTTTATACTCTGCAAAAGGTACATAGAGTATATTAAGTTTGTGCAAAAAGTATGTAGCAGGGAGAAGGGAATCATTTCCGACCCTATCTCAAAGAATATATATTTGCTGATCAGCATCAACGACCGAGTCGATATAGCCATGTCTGTCTGTCCGTCTGTCCGTCCGTATGAACAAACAGATCTCCAGAGATGGTAAGAGATAGAGTTTGACATGTATGGGACAAATGCTTCTTATACTTGCAGGCGAGATCAAGTTTATTTTCATTGTAGCCCACCCCCTCCCGCCCCGCAATTTGGAAAAAACGACATATCTCTCCCACAGTTTTTGTAGATAGATGATTCGTGCCTTTTAGTTCAAATTAGTCATTTAGCAAAATGTATCGATTTGCCGTTGAAAATGAAATAAGAATCGGATGAGCGTGTTCTCGAGTTAGCAAACCATCGTCTCTCACTCCGCCTTTTACCACCACCACCCCGCCTTTCTCTTTCACCAACGCCGCACAATCTTAGAGAGGTGAAGAGAGGTGCAGGTATATTATGGTCAGGCTTAGTAGCTTTCTCCTGTTTCTAGATGCTTTAAATTGTTATTTTCAATATATCTGAATCACGCTAAAAAAATGTTGCATGAATTTAAAGACTCACTTTTTTGCGTTTAACGTGATATTTAGAAAAATTAAGTAACGTTTTCTCTAACGAAATTTACAAGAAAAACTTTCTAAATGTTGGTCTGATATTGAAGTGGTTTGTTTATTGCAGAAAACCTTAAGTAACCTTTCTGAAATTGTTTTCTATGTGGATTGAATTAGATGAGTTACAGCTTAACCACAAAGTATTTATTTTGCTCATAACATAAAAATGGTTAGTTTAATATGGAATGGTTATTTTATTTCAAAAATAGATTTGTCCCAAGTTTTATACTCTTCTGTACCGAAGGTACTGAGAGTATATTAAGTTTGTGCAAAAGTATGTAACATGGAGAAGGAATCATTTCGACCCTATAAAGTATATATATTTTGATCAGCATCAACAGCCGAGTCGATATATTGTGTACTGTACCTCCGTCGTTCTGTCCGTCTGTCTGTCCGTCTGTGTGTCTCTGCTCTGATCTCTCTGTCCGTCCGTATGAACAAACTGATCTCAGAGAGATGGTAAGAGGATAGAGGTTTGACTTGTATGGGACAAATGTTTCTTTATACTTGCAGGCAGATCAAGTTTATTTTCAATTTTTTTTCCAGCTCCTTTTCCCCCCATTTAATACTCTTTCTCTGTTCTTTGGATAGATGAATTCACCTCTAGGAGATACGTTAGATCATTAGGAATATGTAATGATATTGACAAAGAAATAAAAGAACGGCGGCGGTTCTCAAGTTATGAGCAACATCATGAATACCTAATATGCCACTCCGCACACCAACCCACCCCCACAGCCACCGCGCATACCTTTCACCACCCATCCGAGGGGGGTAAGAGAAAAAAGGAAAAAAGGGAGAGTATTTAGTTTACTCACTTGTTTGGTTTAGTAGCGACATAAATACATATGGAAAGTTCTATCTTCTCTTTGCAAAAGCTTGTTAACTGTGCAATTAATAATAATATTTTATTCCGAATATCAAGACTCAAACCAGTGTCCGGCACCGTTCAATTTTATGTATACAAGTGGCGACGTCCATCCTCTGTAGCAGCGGCGTCGATACACCGACTAAACGAGCGTACACTGCTCTCTTTGCAGTAACAAGCATGCTGCTGAACTGAGAGCGCTCGCGTGTCTTGAACGCACATGCAAAAACTTCCAAATATGTATGAAATATTTATTAAAGGTTTTTCCAGTTATCATACATTTTTTTTTGAGTCAGCGAAAACAAAACAAGCCTGAACCCCGGTTCGAACCTGAACCTAGGTTCAGCGAGCTTCTGAACCTGCTCCGTGAACCCGATGATTTATATTATCTGCAAATGCACTTACTTTTCTGATATTGCTAATTTTTAAGTATTTCCTAAATCCAAAACGTATCACAGTAAATATTTTATCCGACTTACTAGAAATATTACAAAAGTATTGCAAAACGCTCGCTAACCCAATTTCTTGCGACCATCGTAAACGAAACTTTCACTGCCAGAAACTGAAGGACATATGAATCATATTTCTCATCTTTCCCTGATCCGATTGCGTGAGTTTTGTCGGGTTATGTATCGCAATTCACTCATTTGCGTATTTTCGTTCACCGTGATATTTTTTTAGAAGTTAATTTGTTTGAGTGTGAGTCTCTCGCGCTCTTTATTTTATGTGGCTCATTTAGTTTTCACCCACTTCGCGGACAATTTTCCCAAATTTTCTTTCATAGTATCTTATGAGCTGCCAAATTTTTAAACGTTGGAGAAATGGTTCAAGTGCAATTTGAGTAATTTCCAGAGGTAGATTTTTTTCATTTTTTCCTTAAAAAAAAGTTGGCTTTGGCTCTGGCTCTATCGCTTTGCACACGATAGTTTACGAACTTACCTTCTGGTTTCAACCTTTCATATCGTGAGCAGGAGCTGGCCTCAATCGATTTTGGAACAGGCGATCAGCTTCTTTGTATGAACTTTGGTTCACTCTTGATGAAAGAGTTTCAACGGCTACTAATAACTTGAATAAGAAAAAACTCAGCTCATGAAGCGTAGAGCAGGGATGCCCACAGTACAGTTTATGGCCCGGCCGCGTATGCGAGAAGATATAAAGAAAATATTTCTCAAGCAGTGGCCGTGAGTAGCTTGGCGGTTAGTGTGCTGGGGTTCGATTCCTCTCGGAACATCTAATAAAAAAGGTTTTTTCTCTTTTAGAAAATAGCCTTAACACATCCGAGCACCTTAACCAGCTATTGGCGCCAGCTGTGAAGTAACTAGCCATGAATAACTTTTTCAAATTTTGCTTGGCCCTTTTGTGCTGTATAGTCAATTTTACATATTACATAACAAAAAAATAATTTCCTACGATTTTCTTTAAATGACAAAATATACATTAAAAAGGAATTTACAAGTTGAATAGGAGAAAAAAAAAGCAACTGACCACTATCTTTGGCTTATGACAAAAACCTTAAAAAACCAACGCACAATTTAGGGCTGAAGTTTTACGCTATTGGAGTTCCCAAGTGTTTATTCGCCAGTACAAGTTTTTAGGTTGTTAAAGCTTGCAAAGCAACAAGTCCGCCGATGAGAGATTTGTGATGATTCTCAAAACAGCACTGTACTGACAAAACATTGCTAGTGCAAAAAGTTTTAAATTACCTGATTTGTGTTGATTATATTACTTCATAATTAACCGTGTTGACCTCTAGCCGGCTAAAACAAACTATAATTTATATTCTGACTTGGTAAAATTTTGTGTGTTCGTACTTACACTAATTGTGGTCGAAATTTGTGGAGAAAAATTAATTTCATTATTTATTATAAGTATTTGTTTTGTCTCAGCATGTTCATTAAATTTTGCACACTTCCGCCGCCAGATTTTTAGAGGATATTATAATTGGACCGGATTTTTGCAACGCATAGAAATAATTTTGTTCCTGGAAGATCATAAATTATATTGAAATACGTGAATAGAACAAACGTTTTTAAATCCATAACTTTTTTGAATTTTCTGTATGCCAAAAACTTTAAGAACAGTTCGTTCTCAATTCAAGTACAAAATATCTTGGATTGAGTGCAGAACGGAAAATACGAATTGTTCTTAATCTTAAAATTCTCAACTGGTTCTAACACTTTTCTTTTGGAGCAATGGTAAATATCTAACCTACAGTAATTGGCCTATGTATAAAATATCCTTCTTTGATTCAATATAGACCCCATTTCAAGAACAAAGTGAAAATTGCTTTAGGATTTTATAAACACATTTTACTCTTTCGATGTACTCTTGATTTGTTTCAAGAATTTTTGAAGTTGACTCAAGAATTTATTCGACTTCACAAAGAATATTTTGTAGTTATTTAAAGAGTCAGGGGTTAGATTTAAGCTAAAGTGGGATCACATAGATTTGAAAATAGTTGGAAATGTACTTGATATGTTCCTCGATTGAAAAAATTTAGCTTGAAATATAAATTTAGTACTTGAATCAACACACCGTCTGTGGTAAAAAGTTCTTGATTTTTTTCTGAGTGAATGAGATATAACAAAGGCGTGTTCAATTCCTTAAACTGTTATTAAAATTCAAAAATTGAAGACCCATGACAGAAAATGGCCGACAAAGGCCAGCTTTCGAGATGCATTGCAATTCCGTTGCCAATTGCTTTGATTGATGGCAATCACATGCACATATATATATGCATGTTTGGTCCTCCATTCGACTCTGACCAATCAGCCTGCCATTGATTTCTGTTTTTCTGTTGTTCATGCCGACTGCTTATACATATTTCTGACATTGTTTCGTCTTTTGTGTGTGTTTTAATTTGCGTAACGCTTCTCGCTTTGCTGCATTTCCATTCCAACAAATTGCCCATAAAATATGTAAATTTTCACCCACTCTTTGGTGAAACAGGAATTGATTTGCTCCAGCAGCGCCAAGTTGTGTTGGCGTACCAAACATATAAATTATACAGCTTATCAGATACCAAATGCAAATAAAATGCGATATATTTCGTGTGACAAACATTTTCAATTTAAAAAGTGACAACATTGTTGCCCGCCATTTGCCAATGCTCCACAACACATGCCACAATTTGCAGTTCATTTGCAATTTTACCACAGAGAACACACACAGGAACAAGTAGATGTAGATGGTTGCAACTGACGGTGAGTGGTCAGAAGGGGGGGGGACAGTCTGCAACTACAAGGTGAGGCAAGGAGCGATCTCTCTTTAGGTAAACCTTTTTTCAGTAAGCTGCTTAGAATTGAGGACCGAGTGTGCCCAAAAAGTGTTAAATGGTTTTAAAGAAATTGGCATTACTATACTCTACAAACAACTTGCCCTAAAAATGGCCTCATTTTAAGAAAAGCTTTTCAAAAAATTTTAGAACTTAGGTTTCTTAAAATTAGGGTAAAATGCCTTAAAAATAGGAAACGTGTTTTTCTAAAAAACTTGGACAAGTTTATGGATGAGGGAGGAGGCGGGCGGCAGCTGCTGGCTGGCAGGCAACTAAGAATGATGATTAAATGTCATGTTGAGGGAGGAGAGATGCCCGACCAATGTTGGCTGTTGGGAACACCGCCGCCCCCCCTCCTTAACAAACCTCCACCATCCCATCCATCCTCACCCAACCAGCACCACCCCCTCCAGCTTTTTTCTAAGCTATAAATAATTTTAAGATACCATTACAAATTTTTTTTACTTCCCTTCTGGGACTTGAACTCGTGACCTCTCCACTACTGAACACACCCCCCTGATATCCTCTTAAACGATGCGAAACGACAAACAAAATTTTGAGGTATAGCCAAGACAATATGGTAATTATATTTACTAAATTTATTCGAATATATTATTCGAAATAATATAACTGAAAGTTTCTACAAAAAACGGGGAATGAACCTGCCGGTAAGTCATTACGGGCCCGATATCGATAAAGTTCTGCTATCGCTGCCATAGTGTGACCAGACAGTGTCAACGAATCAGCTGTGTTTGTTTTGTTTTTCTTAATTCTATTGCTGTTGCTGGGAATCATTTGGCAAAAAAATAGTTGATCAAAATTGCTAGCAATAATGAATCAAGTTGAAGCATCGAAAAGGCGAAGAGGGAAAAACTTTTCTGTGTCTGGTGGGCCTGGTAGAGTCAAATATATCTTAGAGAACAAGAAAAGTGATACGGCGGCATGTAAGCCGAAGACTTGGAGATCAGTTTGCCGCTCAAGCCGGAATTCACCGCACTTGAAAAGCCTTACGGGAAAATTACGAGATCTTAAAAAACGGTCGCGTAAAGAATTTGCAACTGATAAGAGTGAAATTATCGCACTGGTGGCCTCATTCTCAGCACCGTTGGAGTCTCCTCCGTTTCCCAAAAAATTCGTGATCCCAAGCTTATCCCCAAGATTGGAAAATGCGGTTAATAATGATTGTAAGATTTTATTTCTGATATGTTATCTTTAAAATTATTTGTCTACTAAAATTTTAGCGCAAATCAATCAGTCTCTGTGTTTTTGTGACAACCAGTAATGCCTTAGCGTGGGACACATGAATAACTTCACGGTTCGCCGAGAAAGTCTGACTCCAAAGAAGCTACTAGTGTTGTGAAAACATCGATAGCACTATCGATACTATCGATGTTTGTGTATTTGGCCGACAATCGATTGTTGTGACCCGCTATCGATGTATCGTAGCAAACTTCACATTGTAACAAAGTAAGAGAAAAAATTTCTAAATATGTCATGAATTACCTATGATATTATTTAATTTCTTTCTTTGCAACTCCTTGGATAATATGGAAATAAAAATATTTGTTTTGGTTTTTGTTAATTTGTTGTTCATTTACTTAAAAGCAATGTTTTTCGATAGTACTATCGATAGTAGTGGAATACTATCGATGTTCAAACTATCGATAGCGTATACTATCGATGTTCAAATTATCGATGCTCACTATTGATGGTTTCACGCACACATAGATAGAGAGAGAATACGTGTGCTCTATAAATAGCACGCACACACATTTATTTGTTTGTTTGTAGCCCATGTTTGACATAATGACGTTTACTTCGTGTTTCACTGCTACACACACCATCGCAAAGCTTGATAGCGTGTGTTTGGGCACCACTGATCCAGACAGAACGAACAGCTGACCAAAAAGTATCTAGAGCAGCGATGGCCAGCGGAGCGGGCCCAAAAGTCAGAGAGTGTAATTAGTGTGCGAAAATAAAGCTCCGTGAATCTGCTTCGACCTAATCGCTTCGAACTCTGTCGAGCGAATGACGCCTTTCTGTTCTTTTGGTCTCAGCTTCGGCAAGCGCTCGGGTTGTGTACATGTGAATAGCGAAATATTTTCGGGCCCGGGATGCCACCAAGGGCCATCGCTGATCTAGAGAGCGTAAATGAGAGCGAACAGCTGACAATTTTCTGACAGAAGCGGTGTCGACTGAGCAACCTTTCTATCTAATATTCTTTGCTCCATGATTATGTAGCCATGTTGGAAATTGTGGTACTACCGTTCCTGATGCTGGCAGTGCGTGTGGATAGTATTTTCGTTACGGTGCACACGTATGAGCAGTTGGCAATCGGAATGCCACATCACAAGAGACAATTCGTAAGGCTATTGGCCTAGTTGATCCTTTGATTTCATTTTTTGCGATTGTTACCATTTCGAATTTGCCGGCGCGGCGGTCAAGACATTTGCTATTGCGGCGGCTACCATTCTGCTGGACTTTCTGTTCCCTTCTTGTCTTGTCTTATCATTTCGTGAATGCAACAAATTCGTTTATTTATTGGAATTTATTGGTTTGGCAATTAGCAAAATAAATAATACAAGTGTTCGACACAGCTGTTGTTTATCGAGTGAAAATATCGATAGTTTTATCGAAACTTGCCAACAGGTTAAAATTTGACCCCATCATGAGGCTGCAGTTAAAGTTGCCGGCAGGTTTTCGCCAAAGGCAGCATGAGACACTCAAATTCGGCTAACCTGCCGGTAAGTTTAACTAACCGGACATTGAGAAAATGGGCCTAAAAGCCATCATTTAAGATGGTATCAGTTAACTTTCTTATCGGCGTCCACTTTAATGAACATGAAAATACTCTGGCTCAATCGTTCGATGCGATTGCGGTCGAAGCTCAGTATATTCAACAACGAGTTTTTATGATTGATTAAATGATGTATTTTATTTTTATAATTTTGTTAAATTTAGCAAGTAATTTTTTAGAAAATTCATTTTTAGGGCAACTTTTCTAAAATTCAGAAAAATTGTTCTTAAATCTAGAAATGTTTTCTAAATTTTTGGGTGATTTTCTTAAATATAGAAAAATAATTTTCCGAGTGTGGTAATAAATCAAATCGGGCAATGCAAATTCAAAAATCCTTCAAAACTATTTTGCACCCGTTTTCGATTTCGATAAAATCATGCGGAATCGAAATAGTTAAATGTTAACTTTAACCTTCGTAGTCCCAATTACCTTCAATCGTTCCGCTGGATGGCAAAAAGATTCGACCGAATTCTTTAATCGTTTCTTAGAAATCAGAACACCTACCAATTCCGATCAATCGAGTTCGGAAATGGGAACAGGCCTGAATATGTGTGTCTACAATCCAATGTAAGCAAATTAATAGAATGACTTAGAATCGAGAGTAGAGAGTATTTTACAGACGGTCACTCGGGCTGTCGTTCATGGATTTATCCTTCTGCAGGTTGAACTACATATTTTATATTTTTAGCCTTGGCATCCGATAGGCCAGTCAGAACATTTTGTTGTACGTTCTTCGTTTTCATTCAGCCTTGTCTCACCTTATTACTACATCATGCCGGGGTGGGGGTGGTGGGCGACTACACAACCGCGAGCCATGTCTGTTCATTATTTCATTTGCACATCAGTTGTGTGTGCTTATCAGGGCGCCAGCCATTTATTACACATTTACCTGGTTACACATACAATGCTCGTAAATTGTATTCCAGCATCTTGCACCTCATTTCACTCTGGCAACCGCAAGGCAACCAATCTAAGTACGACGTGCCTCATGCACTTGCGACCGCTTTTCATTGCAGATATGGCGCCGCACCGCAACCACCCGACGGTGGAACCTCCGTAATGTTGGCCCTGCTCGACAAACTCATCGAGAATGGACGTAATTACAGTTACGAGCTGGTGCTGTGTCTGAAAATATTGTTACGCAATGTGCCGATGATTGAAATGCCATTCAAGGTGAGTAGCCAGTTGTGGATTTCACTATGCAGATCCATATTCCCCACTTTTCCAGCCCATTGTGTATGCCTCACGACGAGAAATGTTTTTCGAGCGCTACGGACGTTTGCTGATGGACAAAATAATTGGCAAGGAGCAGGTCTTTGGTGTGCCCACGTTGCGACATTTATGCCGGTAATTATCAAATTTGACTTTTAGCTTAACAATGAGCCAGAATCCAGCCTCGCCCTCTGCTCACTGTCATCTGTTCCGACAGTTGGGGGCACTCGAACGAACTGACGTCTGTAATAAGTTTTACTTTTTATTCAATTTCTTTGGCTTAGGTGGCTTGCGCTACGCTTGCTTGACTTTCTACGGGCGCACAGTCTTGTGATAAGCCCCGAAGATGAGAAGCTGCTGGAAGATGTGCAGCTCCATCTGACTGACAGTTTGACAAACGATTTTGTTTTGGGCTTTCGGCCACGCCTGCCACAATGGCAACTTTTGGTTTCGTGTGGCCTTTGTCATGCGGCTCCATGCAAGTTTGGCTTTTTGTTTTAGGCATCAAAAAACTTTGCCCTCACGCTTCACCAGTTTGTCACAATGTCACTGAGCAAATGCGTTCAAGTTAATGAATTAAATGTGATTTCTTGCAAATTCGATTTGTGCGCTTACTGTCCATGAAATTGTTTTAATATCATAAGTTGGCCAACGAAGTAGACAGCTGTCATCAAATTATTTGCAGAGCATTCTAGGATCACATCCTTTCGCCTGTTTGTTGCCCGCTCACATGTCACAAAAATGTACACTGAGTTTGGCCCCCCCTCCCCTCGTACGCTTCAGTCAACTCGTTTGCTCTTCACTTGTTTGCCAGTTTGTTTTTCTTGGACCAATGTTAGTGCCATGGAAACGCGCCAACGAATGGCAACAGATTTACACTTTTGTACAGTGAACCAGGCAGCACTGGAAAAATTAAGATGTTAAACCAAGCCATGGAATTTGCTCTACCGCAGACTTGGCAATTTCATAATACATACCAAACCTGAAAACAACCGCAAAGCTAAAAATACATCAATATTTTTTAAGCTAAGGACTTGTTATAATCAGAGGTTGCACAAAGTGAGAAGGGAAGCTAAATGAAATTCCACCAAAGAGAGAGGTCTTTTCTCAATATGTTCTTTGCTCAATCAACGAAAGTTGTGCATCTGTTTCCATGAGACACTTTGTGTTTTTGCGCATGTTTGTGTGCCTTGGTAAACTGCAAGTGTGTATGCGTGCTTGTGTAATATTTTATCCTAATCCTTTTTATACTATAAAAACTTAGCCAAACTACAACAAAAAGGAGTTGAATGTAAAGATCCCCATCAAGCTGCTTTTGTAAGACAGCTTTCAGTATTTCACTCAGCGAGAACCATAAAACAGAGAACACGAGAAAACCAAAATCGAGTGTTTTGTTGAGAGAGTGAACGAGGCTGTTTAAGTCCCTGTCATTTCGGTGAGCAGACAGCGTAGAAAAAAATTGGTTAGACCTGTGTAAGCATCACCTCGTACCAAGTTTTTTTTTCAAACGAAGCCTCGGTTCGCGTTTTATGGGTAGTTTGTACTTGCAACACACAACGACAAAAATTTTAACTTAGATTATAATGGTTTAAGATAAAATTCTCCAACGTTCAGCAAATGTGGACAGTGTCATTGGGAACGCAATATAACAAATTCACTTCCATCGTGCAATCGGTTGAGGTACCTCCAGAAGGAGGTTAACCTTAATTTCTGAATATCTTTAGAAGCACACTCTAGATTTGTATTAAAATCTATTTTTATGAAGGTAAACGTGAAATAAATTGTTCACGGAATTCGCCTCTCAATTGGGCCATTGTTTAGCGTGATGTGTGGCATGTGGCGCCGCCTTGTTGAAACCACATGTCAGCCAAGTCCAGCTTTTTCATTTTGCTTAATCATCTTTAAAAAAGTACGATTCAATGATGCCATCGTCCCATAATCCAAACAGCGCATTTTTCGGGATGCATTGGCAGTTCTTGCAATGCTTCTGGCTGCTCTTCAAACCAAATGCGGCAATTTTGTTAGTTCACACAACTCACTGAACACAGTTTTCCCATCAAAAAGTGGATGACCGAGTATTAATTTTGATAATTAAATTCAATAATCAGCAAGCGTTGTTGCTTTGTAAGTCGATTCATGGTTAAATTATAGACCATACTGAACATGTTTGACAGTAACATGTGACACGAAAACAGCTGAGCTGCTAAAAACAGTGCTGCCAAAAAGAAAGTTGCAAAATTTTATAAAAGTTTTCATGAGTTTAGATAAGAGTCCGGCAAGTTTAAATTTTCTGTGTATACAAGAGCACTCGGCAGCAGCGACGTCAAATCACCGACAGTATACGAGCTCATACTGCTTTTCATTTGCAACAATAAACAAGAGCTAAATGAGAGCGCTCTCGAGTGGCTAAATACACACACGCAATGCCTAAATAAGCATGTGTGTTTTGCCCTCCACTGGTTTAGAAGATTGTTCATGAAGATTGAATTGATGGCAATTCACAAGTTAACTTCACTTCTTTATTTTGTGTTTAAAACTCTAAATGAGGCCTACACTGAGAGAAAAATCAAGAAATTTCGTACTTACATCAAGAATTTTCAGTTCCAATACTTCAATAAGCCGATTTAAGTACGAAATTGATGTTGAATTGATTCAAAAGCGTTCCTAAATTCTTGATTTCAAGCCCGTTTTGGAGATGTTAAGCATGATTCGGGATTTTTCAAGAACTTTTAGAGCTCAAAATAAGCACACTCAGAGAAAAAGAAGAGAGTTCTACTAAGTGAGTATAGCTGGCTCTAGGTCCGAAAAAGTTGTGTTTGTTCACAACTAAAAACAACTTATGCATTATTGTACACCAAAAATGAGCTGGTTGCCTATACGGTACCGTTTCATCATTCTCCCGAATGAATCTTCAGTAGGCTTATCGCTGGAGAACACATCGCTTCACCTGTCCTACCATACAATCAATGTTTTAATCGGTTGGGAACCTCAAAAAACAATGAAAGTAAAAATAGGACAAGCTACCATGTCTTCAACTTTCTGGTGTAAATAAGCTTAAGCTTTAGCTCAAAGTTCTAAGTTCAAAAGCTTCAGCTCTTGAGAGAGCTTAGAACTGGCCGTTAATTTTGAATGCAAGCATTCAAAAAAGCGTTTGCGTTGTTTCTTGAAACTTTTGTTAGTTTCGTTTACAAAACAAGAGAGCGTGCCGCCTCTATTATCTGGCGACCTTTCTAATTTTTAATTAGTGAGTATAGCTGGCTCTAGGTCCGAAAAAGTTGTGTTTGTTCACAACTAAAAACAACTTATGCATTAGAAAGGTCGCCAGGTAAATACAAACAAGAGAGTTTTACTCTTGAATCAAAAGCTTTTGTTTTCAAAAGTACGGTGGTAAGAGGAGTGTTGTTTAGGGAACGACCGACCCGACCGAGAGACGCCTGGTCAACACCAGGCTAAGCTAAGCCGGTTGAATTTGAGGTAGCCACACAGTACTTAACATTATCACTAGGAATCTTTCATATATATATTCTTATGCAACCTTCGACTTGAATCTTCTTTTCTTGTAGCCAACGATCTCAGAGCCTCTAATAGTTCGATAACATTTGTTTTTTTTTGCTCTCAAACCGTCTTCTTTACTGATGCTTACTTTACTGGGACTTGAACTCGGGACCCCCAAGACTGAACATCTGACGGACGACGGCGCGTTAGCTCGGCTACTCGCTCTTTATATGCTCGACCGAAAGCACACCTATTATAGTTTCACCATGCTTAAAAATATACGCTGTTTGTATTTGTACGCTCTCTTTCTCTCTCAGTGAGAGCGCGTCCAACGCTATTCTCTCTTAGTTTGCATCCCCTCTCTCGCCGTGCCTTTAAGCAGAGTTCCCCAACGATAGCCCCGGGGGCACGAACTTACTTGCGAATTCTTACCGAATGCTTGCCGAAGTCAACCTTTATTGTGTGTTAGAGAGAGACACAGTCATGTTTTCGCGCTCTCTGCTTAGGGAACCCTGCTTTAAGACACAGGCGGCCACCTACAGCACATATGAGCGGAAGTCAGTCATGTTTTTAAGCAAACTCGAGCCGAAGTTATGGATGTGTGAGTCGGTGAGCAGTGAATTGCATGTAAAACGCGTCTTGTCTGGAGAGAGCTCTCTCTCAAGCGCACTTTTTTGCCCTCTCCATTTGGCCGCCTCTGATTTAAGAACCAAATTGAGAACGAATTCGATTCCAAGAGCAAAAATCTTGAATTTTTTCAATTTTTAACAGTCAATTTCGAATTGAAGAAATGAGTGATGATGAAATGATCTTAAATTAAAACTATTTCTTCTTAAATCAGGAATTTTATTTCTATTTTTGAGTTAACGCTCAATTTCGAAAAACGATTCGTAGTTTGTATTTGTACGCTCTCAAACAAAGAATTTCCAAGAGCGAATCGTTCTTACAAAACTCTAGACCGAAACAGGATAAAATCAAGAGTGTTTTTTAAGACCGAATCGTTCTACTTTTCTTTGAGTGAGCGCACGCCGGGTACTTCCTAGTTTTATATTAGTAGAGGCTATTGAAGACTTCTGTTTAACCGTCGTAAAGTTGGGTGCTTATTATTTTTGAAAAAGCTCCAAATTCAAAACAATCTTGCTGAATGTATACAACAAATGAAAAATATTGTTACCAAAAAATTGCAAAAAGTGCTCATAGTACACTGTGACTTCGAGTGCCTTGCTGTGTGGTTTCGTTTTCGTTGATTTCGTTTAATATTTGTGGAATTTTTATTGCTATTTGCTTTTCTTTTCTGTGCTCTCACACAGCCAAACTACTTGAATGAAATGCATTAATTAAAACTCAAGCTGTTGCGTTTGGTGCTCCCACAATTTTTCTTTAATTTATCTTTATAGATTGCAAAAATTTTAGTACCACAAAAATATTGTTTGACAAGACAAATTAACAGGGACATAAACTCTCACTTTCAAGTGGAAATTTTTAAGTGCTTTTTGGGCCAAGCCTACGGTCGATTAGCATACTCTCAAGTGCTGCCACCGAATTTATGACACCATTTTTATGTGCGTGGAGCTGTTTTTGACGAGCAAACTTTTTGGACAAGTTTCAGCGACGGCATTTCCACTGGCTTCACACACTTTATACTCCAGTCTCCAAGTGGCCACAAAGTGATCTGATTGCCAGAAAATAGAGTGCGACACACAGAGTGAGAAAAAAGAGACGGCAGTGCACAATATCCGCTACTTTAAGTTTCCCTTTCGTTAGTTTTCGTAGCAGAAAAAGAACTTTGGCCAAAGTTTGAGCGGAAGGCAAAGTTTTTTTACAACAAAAGTTTCAAGCACTTTTACCTTTTTTTGTTTTTTTGTTACTTTTTTGCTCATTGTGTGAAACTTAATTTAATTTCAAACTTAAATGCATAATTAATAGAATCATATATCATTTTGCCACAGCTGCCGCATACGTGATGTGCTGCGGGAGCATAACCAACTGCCCAATGGCATTGATACCCTAAGATTGCCCAAGCGGCTGCAGCGCTATATTGATCTCACCGAGGAGCTAGAGGAGGCTACGGCACCGGCGCCGCCATCCCAGCCCAGGCCCACTCAGGGTCAGACAAGTGTCATGCAGAGACTGGAAACTATAAGCAGCAGTAACGAGAGTGAGGATGAGAGTGATAATCAAGTGCAACTGCTGCAGGCTGAAACTGAAGCAGAAAAAGCAGCCGTTGCCGTTTTTGTGGCCTCCGGGCAGGGAATCATTACGGAGGAGGTTCATCAGGCGGCAGTGGCTGCCTATATGGCGGCCGCCAGTAGTGATCATCCAAACTAGCTAAAACGAGACTTACCGGTACGTATCCTCGCTCACATTGATGCGGCCGGCCACTCCGGTGGTCTCGGTGCGACTGGTGAGGTTCACGGTGTTGCCAAAGAGACAATATCGAGGCACCCGATTGCCAATGACGCCTGTCACCACCTCGCCCGAGTGGATGCCAATGGTAATTTGCTGTCGGAATAAAATATAAATAATTTATAATCTGAATTTGTAAGCGTTTAAACTAGAAAATAAAACGACTCAAGATCCACACTTCATTGTGCTAATAAACTTTGCTTTGCCCCGGCCAACTCCAAAGACCAAGTTCCATTTCGCAGTCAACCGCATCGGAATGCTTGCCAGAAAAAATAGCAAGCAAATGGTACAAAAAGTTGCCACAATTACTTCGAAAAACTTGCAGCAAACGAAACTTTTCTTTAATTAAATTTTAAAACGAAATGAGCTGCGGTTAGTAGGGTGTCAGAGTGAGGGTGACGATGCCGTAAGCAGGCAACTGAATATGAGAGATAGTAACCAAGGATGCAGAGAAACTTGTAATTACTTAAACATTACATAAAACTAATTTGCCAAAAACCAGAGAGCACTAACAAGTAAAAGCCAATGCTAAAACTTCAACACGAGCCAAAAAAATGGTAGAAATTTATATCTGCCACAAAAGCAAATATGTTTAAAGCAAAGTAAGCTAACTCAACCTGGACATATGATGGCAAAAAATGCAATTTTGATGAATGATGCTGGAGAGTAGCCCCAAATAAAAGACAATATGTTTGGATTTCGTTTCTCCCCTCCCCGTTTCCTGGTGGTGTTAGCTGAACAATAGGGACGTGCTCTTTAAAGGCACAATGTTATCATAGATGTCCCCAGGTGTTTTTTTTTTAATAGGTAAGCTGAGCTAACTTGTGTAAAACTATCCTTTGCTGGTATGGCCAATTGACTAAATTTAGTGTGGTCTTAGCCGGAGTGTGTTTGGTGTACAACTTAAGGAAGAAAACGTATTAATTCTGAACACGCTACAGATCGGAATGTCAGCACCAAATAAGCAAAAGTGCCAATTGAAGAAATTGGATCCCACCGATAAGAGTTTACACTGCCAAGACTTGTGCTTTTCTGAAATCATCTATATATTACACATAAATATTCTTATTTTCGTTTTTAAAGATGAGGGGAAGGAGCAGCATTAACTAACCCCCGAGTAGCAATCAAAACTCTTGAATCAAAAAAATGCGCATCTGTATCTTAAAATTCGCTCTTGAATCAAGAATTATTAAAGAAAAGCTAACTTTATACCAGGGATGCAAACCACTCGCAAATAAGGACTGGTTCAGTTCAATGGTTCACACAGTTTTCGGTTCATTGCATGGTTTTTGGGGCTTACTGAACCGCGGTTTTTGTTTTTTTTATGGTTTTGTTTGTTCGCTCTTTATTCATTTAGTTAACTAAAGAAAGGTATTTTTGATACAAATGTTCAGATTATTCATTAACAAAGACTTAAGTTTTCAGTTAATAGCGTAGGTTCAAAAATTTCGACGGCGATTTCCATTTAAACGTTCTCATTTCGATTCAAAATCCTACAACTTTACATATCAAGTGACGTTGTTGTGGGTTGTTTAGAAACTTTGACGGTTTGAAATCGACTACTGAAAGCCAAGCTTATCAAAATCAAAACTTAAATTATATATCTTTTTATTTATTAATTAATATATTTATTTAATATCGATATTGACTCTTAACTCTGATTAATCAAACTTCAATGTGGAAAATGTTCATTCTACTGACACTTATGAGGGTGGAGCTGCTAAGACTATTTGAGCTATGCTTAAGTTGACTGGAATTAAAAAAACAAACGTTTTGAATTTTGTTGTATATTAGATTAGATTGGAATCTTAGAAATCGAATTCAAAATAGTCGGAGCTTTTTTTTCCAGAGAGTTGACAATTACTGAGCTATGTCGTCCTCCCTTTTTTCGACCTTAATTTTGCATGCCTGCCAGCCATAGAAATACTCATACTCATTTTATATTTCAAGCCAATCTCAATTTAAAATAAAAAGTTAATGTTTGAGTATTATGTAAGTTGACCCCACTCCAACGGATAATACATCAAGACTTCTTATTACAATTTTTCTTAGCAAATTTAATAATTGATTTCTTAGCTTTTTCACAACAACTCTGCTTTTCCAAGTATTTTCGTAAATTTTAAACTAATGTGATTTCGCCACTATTCGCAGTAACTAAAAATAAAGTGAACCGAAAGAATCATTTTGCGGTTTTTGGTTCGGTTCAGCATTTTTGAAAACACACCGGTTCAGTTTACAGTTCGGTTTAAAACCGGTTCGGTCTATAACCGGTTTGCATCCCTGCTTTATACAATAGCAGCTGACATATGAGTCTCTTTTTTAACGGTGACGTAAATCAAATAGGTTTCGATTCTAATTTCAGAAGGAACAAACTGAAAAGAGGTAAGAGCGTTGCAGTCAAGTGGCTCGACTCGGAAATACCCAGTACAATTGAGACACACATACAAACACTCACACACACACACACACACTGACTCATACGCTTTAGCTGCCTGAAATCGATATACCCGCTACTCATGGGAAAAAATGTTTATTAGTGTATTCCTGGGGGCATTCCAAAAGTATGCAACATTTTTTAACTCGGCTATTTATTATTCGATCTTATGATATGATTATAGTTTTGAGTATAAATGTAAGTTTTAAATTTGATATCGATGTCTTAAAAATTGTGGAAGTTATTCAACAAACAAACATGACCTGTGCGCAGACAACAGGAGACTGCATTTCAAATTTGTTTGCTCTAGCTCATCTAGTCTCTGAGATCTAGGTGTTCATACAATTGGACGAACAGACGGACAGGGCTTTATAGACTCGGCTGTTGATATATGTTCGAAAATGATTCCTTCTACCCGTTACATGCATTTGCACTCTACGAGTAACGGGTTTAAAGAAAACGTCTCACAGAAAATGTCGGATGAGGCAATTACCGAGGATCAATTGGAGGTTAGATAGGTATGTTAGAGGTATGATAAGAACAATTAATGTGTTATTCATTTCAAATTATAATCTATCAAAATAGCAATTTAAATATGCTAAAAGGGGTGATTCATTAGGAAGTTTCTATTATCAATTACCTTTCATTATTCTATCATCACATTTTTGTTAAAGACTGTCTGACAAATCATCATGGAAATACTCTCCGAAAGGGCGACAACTCAATGAAGATCCGCTGTTTTCGCGCAAAAGTTTTGTTCAGTGACGGGACTCATTTCTGGCTAAATGGACACGTCTTTAAACAAAATTGTCGCATTTGGGCTGATGAGCAACCCGGAGAGACTCTCGAACTACCGTTACATCACTTACATACACAAAAAGGTTAGTTGACCGAACTCGTAGCTTAACTCTATCTTGAAATTTCGGGTTTTAGCTGTTAAGACGCTTCGGAATTCCCAAGCGATTACTTGGCAGCTGCTGGCTGGAAGTAGATCAGGCAAAGACCTCTGATGATTAGGAAGAGATGTCTTTGAAATAGCTGTTCGGTCAACTACCCTTCTTTATGGTACGCGCCACGTTACTGTTTTAAAGTTATGTGAAAGCATATCATGACTGCGGCACAGCAAATACTTGAAGGTTTTCTTATCATAAAGGTCGTAAAAAAATAGAAATATTTCATATTTTAGTTTAAAGTATTTATTTTTTGAAGTTCAATTTTTCATGATTTATGTTTAAAAATTACCTAAAAATTGAAATCATTATATTCAATAAGTTCGCATTTAAGTTTTAAGATTAAAGATGATTTTCGTTGAAAGCATTTCAATACGATGACTTGCTTATTGGGTTTGGTTGGCCATCGGTAAATTGAAATAAATCAAAAATTGAAGTATTTGATGCAACCAATGCAGAAAAGTTATGTGGTCTTTATTTTCAAAATTATTAATAATCAACAATGCTGAAGCTGAGTACTCCAACAAACTTAGTCGATTTCGACGGGTGTCAACTTAATGTAGAAAAAGAGTTTCGGAAAGCTATCGTAAAAGGCCTCATAAAATTTCCGTTCCTGCTCGTCGGAAAGCTCATGGCGCCGCTAACTTGACAGTCACATTCGCTAACTTGACAGCCTGAAACTGCATTCCATATATGTGGGATGTAGTTTGCTCACGAGTTGCAAGCATGCCCATCACTAACTATATAACGACGCCCTAGACAATAACGTAACCCATAAACAGTATGACGAGAGAACGACGAAACGACACAAAAGAAGGAGAACGACGATCGGCAGCAGGAAGACGTCCAGCGATTCCAGAGCGTTGAATCGTGGCAGCCGACCCTGAAAGACGTGTGCTCGAAACGCTGAGTCGAGTGAAAGACAAAAGTCATCGGATAGCCGTGCCGATGCAGCCAACGACGATTAACTAAAGACGAATTTCACTACTTATTAACTAAACTTTAATCATTATATTCAATAAACATTATCCTTTAACTAAAACCCCACATATATCCACCAACTATCCCTGAATATTTAAAACTCACAAATAAGAAAATGCAAATGCAAACAAATCAGCGCAGTGTGACCGTTTCACATTTGGGGGTATTTTGCAGTTGATCGTTGGTATTTTGGTGTTGAGCAGCCACACTGGATCGTACTCTACCCTTTCACCGGAACTACCATTCAATTCTGCTAGCGGACGGCTTAGTTTGTCTGAGTACTAAGCTATAGCTAAATCTATTTCCCAATGCGAAAGTTTGTACCATTTCCCTTACTTTTCCACAATAAATTTATAAGACACTCAATTAAAAAAAATAACTAAGATTAAGTACACTTCAAAGAGATATACATATAATATTTATAACGCTCATTGTCTCAAAGAAAAGCCAAGTAAAACTGCAACTGAACAAGTTGATTTGCACTTAAATTAGAAAAATTCTACAAAAAGTTAACAGAAAACCGTAAATACACTTCAAATCGAATTGATGTTTACCATTTGCCTTAACTAACTAAAACCCCGGCAGCAATATGAACAACATTTACTAAACAGAATGCAAGGACGTTGCGACTGAACAATTGAATCAATATTTATTGACTGCAAGAGCAGAAAATAGCCAAGAAATTGCAAAATAAACACAAAAGAATGAAGGACAAGAGCACCAAAGTTTTTGCATAAACAACAACATTGCCATAATTGGCTCGATAATTGGTTGGGGTGTTTTTTTTTCTTTCTTTCATTACAAAATTTAATGAAGCGCAAATTGACGAGAAAGGAGTCTCGAGTGGCACAATGCAACAGGCTGCCACGGGCGCCTCCTAATCTCATTTCGAACTATCTATCAAATTGAAAGGCAAACAGAGTAGTGCACAGAAGCAGGACGTGTTTCCGGATACGTAACCAAAAGCAATCAGTCAAAAATGAAATACTGACAACCACAAAAGTTGACTGCAATGGCCGAGTGGGCTGGCGCTGGCAACGAGATAGATAGATGGATGGCCTAAGACTCGGTTTCTTGGAATGGAATTTCTAACCAAATAGAAAAAAACAAGTGACATGGGCAAGAGCATTCGAGGATGAGTTGCTGTTCTGTTTGTATATGTATTTATGACACACACACACACGCAACCGCACACCCGCACAGAGTGACTGACAAGCCACAAGCATTGTCCACACGTACAATGCTGTAATTGTGAAGGATGCCATCAAGTGCGGCATCCGCATGCTCGTCCTCCTGCTGTGGATCAAGTTTATCTCTCTCTTCACTGTGGGCATGTGTGCGCCAGTGTACGTATTTTAAGCCAGAGCACTCAAAGAAAAAGTGTTTAAAAAGAAACCATCACGATGTCTCTGCTGACGGTTGACGGTCAAGTGGCTGGGCCCAGCAAACGACCATGGGCATGCGTGTCCTTTGACATTGTGTGTCATCAATTTTGAATTAATTTTAGCCATTTTTGCAATTTTACCCAAAAACTTTTCTATCCTCAGATAACTTTTTTAGTGAGCAAAAAAAAAGAAAAACTTTTGCTACGAGTTGTTAATATTTTACGTGCACTTTGACAGCCAATCCTTATATTCAACGAGAGAGCGGACCTTGTGCCATAGAAATTTATGCACCATTGGGTTGTTGTTGCTGCTGCCGCTGCTGTTGCTTCTTGAATGCGCATTCAGCAACAAATTGCGCGAATATAGTCAAGTTGCATGCTCACACGAACGACAATTTTCAACTACTTTCAATGCGCACAATTAGAATCCTGCCCTCGCCCCCCATCCCCCACCTCGGGCATTCGCTTGGCCTCTTGAGCAACATGAACTTTTCGCTGATGGTTGAGCTGGCAATTTTTTTTTATTTTGCAAATTTTACAAACAGCAAAAATGCATAGACGGATAACTGGAAACTAATGATGATACTCTAAAATTTTAATATTTTTGGATTTTTTGTTTAAGATTTAACGGTTTATTTATGAATTTTCTAGGACACAGGGTACAGGGAAAATGGGCAAAAAGCGCCATTTTTGGCATTTTTATGTCGATTTTACAGTTAATCCATTAGAGATATGGAATTCCTAAAGCCAGATTCGGGTTCAGCGTAAAAAACTTGTCCAGAACCAATTATTGTTTTAGCATTTGAGGTCCTCTGCTGAGAATAAATCCATTTTGAAATCTTGTCAACGGAAAATGCGGATTTCACAAGACAAGCAAGATACCGTTTTCAAAGTATACTGAAGGGTTGGTGGTGGATATAAATGATTTCCGTGTGCTGAACACGGATCTGTTTTCAGAAATGGTCCATCACGTACAGATTTTTAGTAATTTGAGCATTAAGTTGCAAAAAAGGCCTATTTCGACCACATTAATACGCGGAATCTATTCTTTTTCTTTGACTCTCTATGATATTTCAGAGATCAATACGCCTTAAATGTGAAATAAACTATCCGATACAATTCTTTTATCTCTATAAATATAAAAGAGAGTGTCCTGACTGATTCACTGACTGACTGACTGATTGGCAATCATCGCACAGCGTAAACGGTAAGAGAAAGAAAGCTGAAATTTGGACAGAAGATTCTGTTAGTGGTGAAAGTGCGTACTAATACGGGGTTTTGGAAAATTCCACCCGGAACAAAGTACGCGAAATAATTCGACACGTGTTTTCCCGATTTTTGGTAAATCCGCCCACGAAGAAAATGGCCGGAAAATTCTGCATGCAAAAAATTATTTTTCATCCGATTGGTTTGAAATTCGGTTTGTAAGGATGGAATACGAAATAGTTTGAAATGCGACTTTCCGATCTTGGAAAATTTGACCCAATGGTCGGAAAATTCCCGGAAAATTTCTGCTTGAAAAAAAAACTATTTATCATCCGATTGGCTTGAAACTCGGTTTGTAAGGACAGAATACGAAATAATTAAAAATGTGATTTTTCAATGTCGGAAAATCCGCTCCCAGGCGTGAAAATGCCCGGAATATTGTACATGCAAAATGACTATTTTTCATCCGATTGACTTGAAACTCGGTTTGTTAGGTCAAAATGAGAATTCATTTGTGTTTTCATTTTTCGATGTTGGATATAACGACGGGATGCCCACTGGGAGTGAATGGGATGTGGGTGGCATGTGAGTGGGATGTGGGTGGTTAGTTGTTTTGGAAGTGGGTGGGATGTGGGAGGGGTGCGGGCGGGAAATGGGTGGGATGTCGGTGGGAAGTGGGTGGGAAGTGAGTGGGAAGTGAGTGGGAACAGGGGGAGTGGGGTGGGATGTGGGAGGGATGGGGGTGAGAGTAGGAGGGAAACCCATCAGCAAAGTTCGATTTCTGGGTTCTACGGGGTTTTATTACATCTTTTATTGTTTGGTTGAAGGCGCAGCGAAGCGCGTCGGGTTATTGCAAGTAAAGATATAAAGCTGTCTTTACACTTGTCACACTCTCTGACGATGGAGTAATAGCAAATCAAGTATCTCTATTTATTAAGAACATTTTGCCTTTTTTGATTTAAATTGACATGTTTTATTTAGTTTTGAAGGTACTTTCTGAATCACGGACTTCGAGTCTGCGGCTGAAGTGCAAGTCCTTTTAAATTTCTTAAACTGCTTGATCAATTCACTCGTATTATCGATCGACTATAAACTCAACCCTGACAAAGAGAAACTATCTTAAAAGTTCATTACTAGCCGAAGCCATGAAACTTTGCCTGCTTTGACTGCGCCCCCTACACTTCTACCCAACAAACAAAAACTTTATGAGGAACTTGATGAAGTTTGCTCTACAGTGGAAATGCGGACTTAGAAAATCTATTTGAGGCTCGAGCCGAAATTAAAGTTTGCTTATAGTGAATTTTACTAGAAAATTAGACTTCAGAAATGCTATCGACCAAATGTCGACATTCAGCGGGTCCTTAAATTTTGTTTAACAGCTTTAGACCACTTGGATATTAGATAAGTTGAGTGTATGTCACCTTTCGTGTAATGGAGCTTAGACCTTTTTGTGACTCGAAAGCTGGTCTCAGAAATACTCGATCGCGATTTGGAGTCACGAAGTACATGTTTTCAGGAAGAAGGCCGGTCCGATCCGGTATTCGGGTATCATTAATATGTGGGTTAGCAATTGGAGCAGAGAAGTTGTTCGTAGCAGAGAAAATATTCGTACGCATTTAAGCACGGAACGGAGTACTCAAAACGAAAAACGTTGTAAAATCACTAAAGGTTTGACGTCAAACGTTTTACGGTGTGTACGCAGACAAATGAAAAGTCGATCCACACGAACATCGAACTCGAGCTTAGAATTTGTGGATGGTATAAGCAACTCTTCGAGCTTTGTTTGGGCGCCCAAGTAAATAAGTTTATTTATTTTCACGGTCAGAAGCAAAAAAACGTCCGAATACAAGGGTGATGAGAAAGAATAAATTGCGGTGATTAATACCCTAGAGGCAAAGATCAGCAATAAAAATAATTTTGATGCAGTTGACATGGAGACCAGATTCGTATTGCGGCTGGAGAGGGTGTTTCGTTTTGGCGCCAAGTGGTGTTTCAACAATTCACGGGAAAGTACGTCCCGAAAGAGGCATGATCACAAGGGACATCATAACGGGCCTGACAACTATGCGGGTCCCACACCTTACCCCTTGAACCAAGCTTGGCTCTTGCTGAGTTTTAAATTGAGTCTCGACGTGGAGCTCTGTATCAACCGGGTGAGATCAGCAGAGGTTTTAGTTGGACGTTGCACCTCGCCATGGAAGAATTGTCACGTCCGATAGTTTGCGTTTCAAATGGGAATCTGGGAGACTCCGGTCTCCTGGGTGCGTTAGTCGGGAACCACCAGCACTTAAGCACTTTTCAGTGCGTACAGTGTACCGTGAGTTTAACGTATCTATTGAGAATGCCATTCTGTGTGAAAGTACTGAGACATTGATGGTTGCTTTTCTCATCCTCATCTTTTTTTCCCTCTTCCAACACGATTTGTGCGGGAGAGGTGCCCCCTGGCTACACCGTCAATTATTCATATTTCATATTCTGCATACTTTTAATTGATCATTTTAAATTCTCATCAACTTTTATAAACAAATCGCATCTGGAAACCATGTTAGATCCCAAATTTGGAATTTATTTTGTAGTTTTTGGCTATCTCAGCACACTAATTTGATTTTGGGATTCACTCGCACAATAAATTACTTTTTTTGTGCGCCCCAGCAGTTTGAGTACTACGTACCGTGCTTTACTGGAAACGGTAAAAGAGTTTTTAAATCAAAGGCCGGCAAACACACTTGCTTATTTTGGCATTGTGTGTGTGTGTTTAGCTACGCGAGAGCGCACTCATTTGTTCGTTGTTGCAAAAGAGAGCAGTCGGTGTATCGACGTGGCTGCTGCAGCGGGCTCTTTTATACACAGAAGATAGAAACGTGCCGGACTCTGTCTTAAAAGCTTGATTTTTACAGTGATTTTTTGTTCGACCGCTACCGACGCAGCAAGCATGGGAGCTTAGTTGTTGAATGTGCTCAACTAATGGACAGCTTAAACCCGTTTACTTTTAAATACTAAAATTCTGCTCTCATTGCCGACAACATTCGATCAAACTACTAAGATAAATGTTACTCCTTCTAATGGGCGTAACTCTTGCCTATTTCGAATTATATTCATCAGTTTTCGACTCACCACAGGATTTGAGCCCATTTTCACATTCTTCGCCATATCCATCATATCCAAAGCCACTCGAGCAATGCATTTAGCATGGTCCTCACAGGGATCCGGCAGGCCGGACACGGCCATGTACTTATCACCAACAGTTTCCACCTGAAATGCCATGATATAGACAGGTGAGCTCGTGTGGCCAAAACTATAATTAAGTGGCCGGAGGTTTGTCAACCGTCGTACACACACACACACATACCTTGTACACGTTCAAGTTGCGTTTGGAGTCTGTGAGCGCATCGAAGACCGTGTAGAGCTCGTTAAGCATTTTCACAATTTTCATGGCTCCATCGGGATCCGTATTGGCGGCGCAATATTGGCCAAAGCCCACAATTCCCGAGAACATCAACGTCACGGAATCGTAGCTGCAGCCATAAATATGTAAATGGCCAATGTAAACATTTTGTTTGTTTGTTTTTTTTTTTTTTTGCGGTGTGGAATTGACTTTGACTTACCGTTTGGGTGGCACCGGACGCTGATGTCGTAACTCATTCGCCACAGACTTGGGTAGCACTGAGTAGAGCAGCCTGGAGGATGGTTGACCCAAGCCAATGCAGAAAATGTACAAAAGTAATTTCAATTTCGCGCTTGAGAGCATTCGTTTACGTATTCCCCTATTACCTGTCCGTTTTCTGCTTCTCACTCTCCAGATCGCGGAATGTTTGTTGAAGTTTATCGGTCAACATTTCCAGATTCTTGGTCAGCTTGTATTCCGCCTCAAACTTCTCGGAGAGTAGAACCAAATCTCTGGCCGCGTCATGCAATGGCACATCCGAAATGTAAAGTCCCTTTCTGTAAGTGGGAATCCAAACAGGTGAAAAATGACAAGAGTTTTCTTTTACTTAAGTCGCAGCAGTAACTGAAAGCAGAACAAAAAGAAACTCGTGTGTGGCAGAAGAGCTTTTTAATGCCACCTATAAATTTCAGCGAGTTGAAGACGCGTTTGTTTCAATTTAGCTGCATAAATAAAACCATAAGGTGATTTTGGAAGCTAATGCCTTTGAAATGGATTTTGTATTAAACGAAAATATGTATGTGAAGGAGACACTTTTTAGCTGTCTTTAAATTTCATGAGGACCCCAAAGAGGGTGTTGGCTGTGAAAAAAGATTAAAAACATATATTTTCTACCACCAAACGAAAAGACAGGGTGTATCGGGTGCATGTAATAACGCTCGCAGACATAAGGCCCACGGGCGTGATGTCGCTCTTAACAGTGACATAAGGCCCGCGGGCTTTATGTCACGTTTGAAAGTGTCCTTAGGCCAGCGGGCACTATGTCACCTTTTGCGGGCTTCATAACAATTTACGCCCGAAAAGAAAAAAAAGGAATGAAACATGAATGAACAATGTTCATTGAACATGTATAAAGGAAACTCATCGTATTTTATTAATTGAAATATTTCAAGGTTATTTTCAGCTACATATTTGTCTGCAACAGGGACAGAGCATTAGCGAATTGTTCTTTTTGGCTTTTTCTACCGATTTATTCAAACACTCAGAACAAATTTTGAAGAGATTGTATGGCTGAAGTAGCACATCCCGCGCATATTCCATACAAAATATGCATTTTACCGCATACGTTTCTCCTGATCTGCCTGTTCACTGTCCGAATTGCAATCCAATTTTTCAAATGTCGTTTCCCACTGAAGCAGATCATTTTGTCCGTTTATGAGAAAAGTTGTAGAGTAGAAGTCACTCCTACTCCAAAGTTCTGAAAAAATGTTCTATACTTATAAACATGCAGGCCCGACTGACGGACAGACTGACATATGATCAACCCACACCTAAACCTGTTTATCCTAGAGATCTAAGATTTGGCATAGACCTTCGTTTAGTTAAACAGACGCGCACTAAGAAAGAAAATTTGGAAAATTTGTCCGCGAAGTGGGTGAAAACGCTAAAGAAAAGTTTGTATGGGGCAAATAAATGAGATATTGCGTAAAGGCAACAAGTTGTTAGGAGCACGAGAGAGTGAGTCGTTCCCTCTCTCATACTCACACAAATTAGGTATGTGTTGAATCAAAGACCAATATATATCTCAATAATCTCTAAGATGCCGAACGCCCATACAATGGTTTTGCAATATGCAGCTGTTTTTTTTTTGGTGGCGCCGAAAATCGCGCTCTCTCCGCTCACACAAAGTTGAGAGCGTAAAAATCTAAAAATAGAATGCACTTGCTTGAGTGAGTAATGCTTGAGAATACGTGTGCGCACTTACAGTCGTTGGCTGTCGCAGTATGCGTACAAAAACGCAGCTGGCTCTAGAGCGCTCTCTCTCTCTCTGGCTTCTGGACAAAATTTCAAGAGAGCGAAAAGCCAGATGAAAAGCCAGGGGCAAAAAATCGTGTGCAGGAGAAATGGATCCATGAGGTCAATTTGTTTTGATATTTAGTTCGTAATAATGGGTTCAACGAAACGGGACTTATGTTGAGGTTTTAAAAATATTGTATTTGTTAATTTTTGGTAAAGAACTTAGGAAACTATTCGATGCCAATTATGGGCAAGCAGTGCTGATGCTGCTGTGAAATCCACAATCTTTATATATTTACTAGATATGGGAGCGGGAAGGAAATATCGCTAGACCCGAAATTCACATCCACTTGACGGAAGGGATTAATATATAAATCCGGAATTTTCGAGCGCCTACAAAAATTGATTGGGTTCGTTAGGACGGGACGGGAAAAATTTACCACCAAAATTTTGATATATTTTTACCAGCTGAGAACAAGAAACTGCCTACAAGATAAGTCAACACAATTTCTACAATTTCTTAAAACCTTAGACGCGGACAAAGTCGCGGTGGGTGCAGCTAGTATAGTATAGTATATTATATTTACCTGCAGAAGAAGCATAGACAACAATTTAAAAAAAAAATGGCGCTAATTTTTCGACTGATCGTTCCTATGACAGCTATATGATAATGTGCAGCGTATTTGTAACAAAAGACTTCGTACAAAGTTTGGTTAAGATAGCTTTAAAACTGACGGAGGAGCTAGCATAGAAACAGACGGACATGGCTATATCGACTCAGCTAGTCATGCTGATCAAGAATATATAATGGTGATTTTTTAGAATCTTTCGGATTCGATTAAAAAAAATACATAAAATTCAGAAAAATTAATGAAGTATATATTTGAGTCAAAAGAACGATCTATATCATCTAATGTTTAAATATTATTTCATGTAACTATTGACCGCGACTGCGCCTCAAATGGTTCATACGCTGGGTCCAATTACGAATAATAAATACGAATAAACTCTTCAATATTGGCTTCCAGTGTGTCAACTGGTGCGGGCTTGTCGCCATGGACATGAGCCATAACATAGCCGCAATCCAAAAATATCGATGGCCGATCATTGAACTGGTTGAATTTAATTGCTGAACATTTAAGGATTGTATTGTGCATTATTTCTGTTGCTCCAAAGTCATTTGAAAGCATGAGTTAAATCTACGAATGAACTTCAGAAACAGGATTGAATCTGGATCCATGCCGTTTAATGGTTCTGGTGGCGCCTAAATTTCGGGTGGTTGCACTTTTCCTGATGCGTAACACATCCCGACGGACTCATTTTTTTAATTTGAGCGCATTACAGTTGGGACATTCTTTCCATAGCACCAATCAGGACTTTCGGATGAGCAGAATTTTCGATTTTATACTCGAATGCGAAACGAAGGAACGTAGCAGATGTAACTGCTCGATGTTTTTGTTATCGTTGACGGTCAATTGTTCTGCGTGTGTTAACATCTGTTTGGCGCGCTTGTTTCTGCTCCAATTGTTGATGTTGACTTCGGAAGCTCGTACCTCTTGTAATTCTGTTAAATATCATTTATTTCATTTATTTAGTCGTCAATTCAAAAAAATGTTTTGCAGAGGGCCACACGAATCAGCTAGCGTTAAGAAATATAGCTAAAAACCTATTCTACACCAATATCGTTCAAGCTGTTTCGGAAGAGTTTGCTAACAAAATTTGTGATTCGATATTTTTATAAAGATAGATTTAAATTTAGCAGAATAAATTTTTCAGCTAAACTAAAGACTTTAGGCTTAACAAAATTGAAAAAGAAGCTTAGCAATTCTGTATTCGATTTACTTATACTTACTTGGTGAGATCATCTAAATTCATAACACTTGGATAGCATTGAAACAATATGCGATCCGTTTCTGGTATGTACATCATTTGTCCCTGGAATGACCAAAAAAAAAGAGTCCCATTAAAGCTGAGCTAAACGGAGAAAAATCTTTAACCATTACAATAAAATTGATTTTTATGTTGCATTTTGTGGCAGGCCGCACCGAAAGCGTTCGCATTAACTTTAATGTCCCATCCCGGCTGTGCGTAAGCGGGCCATTATCTTTTGGGCTTTTCATTGTGTTGTTGCTTGGCAGTGGACCGAGGGGGTGGGGGGAAATCAACGCTCACCTTCAGTCTCAGAACTCGCTGCTCATTCCGACTACTCATGGCTCCGTGTCGCGTCTGCAGTACATAGATGGTGTTTATGTGCGACAGAATGTTCTCGAAATTCAGCTGCAGGTGGGGCCGAATGGCCTCGACCACTTCTATCAGTGAACAGTTCTCCTCGGTCACTCTGCGAAGGGAGGATGGAGGGGTGGAAATCAATGCGGCTCAGTCAAGTGAATGGCTACTAATCGAAAACAATGGCTCATAGCTGACCGCAAGCGACAGCAGCAGCAACTCACCTGGGTATTACACGAGATACCGCCTTGCCAGCCTGCACAATTTTCATTTGTCTATCGAACATCAGATGGAAGGGGAAAACCTTGCAGAACGAGGCGGGCGATATGAGAGGCGCTGGGTGGAAACACACAAATCGCTTAATCGGGACCAATTTGCCTAAGTACTGTACACCTACCTTCGCAGAGAAACTCCATGTCATCCACCACCTCATCCTTCTTGGCATCCACTTGGGACTTGTCCGTCACATTGATTTCCCGTATCACAAACTGCACATGGTCATAGCGCTCGATATCATCGCTTTTGTTTTTCAATAGACGCAGGCATTTCTGTTCCTTGTCGCCATCACAATCGAAGCTGTCCTGCACGGTAACGGGGCCACTGGTCAGCGGAATGGATATACTAGCTGTGGAGGGATCTATAAAAGGAATGGAATACCAATTAATAAGATAAAACAAGATATTTATTGAGATTAACACGTTGAAAAGGGCCTAAAATAGTGGTGTTTCGGAAAGTGATTTAGGCTTGACTTAGATTTCGAGAAAACAAATCTGCTGCCCTTGTTCCACTTGCACATTCTAGGGGTCATTTGCTGGATGATGTAAATTACCTGATTTTTTCTGTGTAAGAGATAAATATCCATTCGTGTGATCCGCCACTGCGAAAGATCAATTTACTTCAGTTTAACCCATTAGTTGTCAATGGCCAAGGCAAACACTAAATTTTCCTTTCTGTGTTTAAAAACGTTAAAATGCCATAATTATTCTTATGAATGAAAGCCGCGAGCTGTCCATTTCGTGCAGGGACCACCAGGTGAGCAGGCAAATGTGGAAGAAAAGCCTTGATTTACAATTGCCAGCAAGGCAATCCAATCAGCTGTTCTTTGCTTACGCTAGTGTGACAATAAACAACATTCGTCAATGGAACAATAAACCATCCACTTTTTGGAGAATAATGTTGAATGTTTGCCAGTGAAACAAGGGTATAAATCAGTTGATTGATGACCCTTTTTGTGCTCTTGATTTGATTAAACAATGGCGAAAAACCAAAACATGCCGAAATAAAGTCTAAACACTTTTTCTTAGCTTCTCGAATAATAGTTGTATTTTTATGTATCACAATATGTAAGTACGTAATTTAACTAAGTTGAAAGCAATTAGTTTTGTATTTGTTAATGAATTAAACTCATTCAAGTAATTTCACAGAATTTTCTAGCGGAAGAGGCAGAATGAAGTTGTGAAAGAATTTCTTATGTACAATGAAATCCCTAACATCTTTGACTAAGTCAAGCACAAGCTTGGCACATAGGACGATTTGTATGGAGCAGCTCAGCTGTAAGCAGCTCTTTAGTGCTGTGCGCTGTTTGTAGGGACAAAAAAAATTTGTTTGCTTTTAATTGTTAATGGTCCGGTTAAGAATATTATCAGTTTCAACGCAATTATCGCGAGGTTGTTTCAAATCGTTTGGATATATCGTATAGCTGGTAAACTGGCCCAGCTATAAGTAATATATTCATCGATTTCAACAGATCCGTAATATTCATAACTGGAAAGTATAAAGACGGTAATCAGGTTGAAAACCAAAAAAAATTACCTTAATTTGATGAAAATTTGTTTACAAAATTCAATTTTAAAAGGTCTTTCTATGAACAATTTTTAAAAATCGGATTTTTAATTTTCGGGCCACTTAACTGTATGTAATAACTTAATTCAAAGTAAAACTAAAAATTCGAACTTCCAACTTATGACTTATCTCGTCAAATGTCGTGACAGACTCACAAAGTTATTCGCTTGCGAAATGAAGCGAGTTTTTGCACTACCTTGCAATTATTGCTCATTCCTCCAAATAATAAGAGTGGTCAACTTCCTCGTCATATACATTCGTTTCACAGATAGAGTCTTTACTGAAATCTCTTTCCGCCAGGCATTTGTTGAAGTTTGGAAAATCGTAATAGTCACAAGAAGCTTACTCCATAGATTATAGTAATTGCGGTACTCATTTGACCTATTTGTAGCCTAATTCATAAAATTTTAATGATTCTTAAGAGGTTGTTTGATATTAAGCATATATGAATTGTGTGGCAAATTGTTTTAATCTAGTACTGATTGAATGTTATTGTACATTTGCATGACAATTAATGTAAGGACTATGTAAGATCAAGTAGTCTTTTAATATTTCCTATACACTTTTTGTGTATCAATCTAATAATCCTGCCATAAAATTTAATTCATTTTTTCGGGATTAACCGCCTGTAACTTTGTCCATCGACAAGATTTATATGCGAAAAAATTTGTGAAATTAGAAGAACCATTGGGCTACATGCTAAAGTGGTTTTAATTAAAATTCAACGAGCTGGGTCGATTAAGCTTTGTCCGTCCGTCTGTCCGTCTGTCTGTTTCTACGCGAACTAGTCCCTCAGTTTTGGAGCTATCAAGCTGAAACTTTGCAGAGAGTCTTCTTTTTACTGCACGCTGCTAATATGTCGGAACCGACCGGATCGGATGACTACTTCTTGTAGCTGCCTTACAAATAACCGTTGTGACAAGCTATTTCAAGTGTATCAAAACTTCGGTACAGACGAAGTTAGCTTTGCCTTTCTCGTTTATAATATAGTGCAGCAAACTGTCGTCGACCTGATTGCCTTGACGCACATTATGCAACTGACAAGCAGTGCAGCACTACTCGTAGACATGTGTTTGGCCCCTGTGGATCTCTGCTGAAGAGTTTCTTTAATATTTGAAAATGTTTTCCACACAATGTTATTTATGACAGTTGTTCTACTTGAACCCTTTTCATTAATCGGTCATTCATTTTGACCCACAATTTCCTTTCTTTCTTACCTGTCTCGCTGGCAAGTTGCTGTTGACCATCGTTGTTGTTGTTGTTGTTGCTGCCGTTATTGATTCTACTTCCATTGCTATTACTGGCATTGTGATTATTATTTCGCTCCGCATCCGCAGCGGCATCCAAGGCAACAGCAGCTGCCTCCTCTGCGTCCAGCAGTTGTTGTTCTTGCGCCAAGGCGCGCAGCTTCTCAGCCTCATCGATGGGCTCACCTTTTCGCTTGACAATGTCAATTTCCACCTCGACCCCATGCAGCTTCGATGCAACGGCCTGCGAGAGATTGGCGAGCCCACGGCATTAATGTTTTTGGAATTACGGGGAGCCAATCCACAGAATATTTACCTTCACTATGCCGATGACAATGTGCTCCAGGCCGGGCCGTTCGGAGTAGTAGTGCAGCAGCAGCTCGCCGTCCTCCTCGGTGCAGCGAAAGGAAGGCGCTCGCATACCAGGATACAGGGTGCCCAGATGGTCGTGCAAGGCATCCAGATTCTGCAAATTGAATTTCATTTTTCATTATGACAATGGATCGAACGGTTGTGGCTGAAAGTGTGCGGTGAAAAATGTGGAAAATTGAAAATAAATCGAATGGGCAACAAAAGAGGTGTCGGATCCGTCAATGCTGCCCGGCATGAGAAATGACTGGAAGCGTAAAAGGTGGAATTTGTGACAGTGAAGTGTTACCTGCAGAAAGTCACGCGGCGTGGCTCCCAGCACTTGCAGAATTTTATCATATCCCGAGTCCTGACAGAACTCAAAGAATGTTTTGCCGAACAACTCTAAAATCTCATCGGCCGGTATATCTGCGGGAGGAGATCGTTAAGCCCCAACACATTCATATGCCTCCACTACTTACTGAGTATCTCAACAGCTGCTCCAATTAAATTGTATGTTATTTCATCGTCGTAAATTTGTCGCACCAGAAATTGTCCCTCCATGCTGACCATAGCCTTTTTTCTGAGTAAGTTGTGAAAGGCGGAAGGAAAAGCGCCAAAATCCAAATGGGAAGCAAAAATGCGAAGAGAGAGGGAGAAAGGGAGAGACGAGTGGCAAATACATTAATTTTAATTAAATTGTTTTTTGCTTGAATTTATGAGTGAGTTGGTTGTGTGTGTGTGGGCGAGTGTGCGTGTGTATTTTCGGAGGCGACATTAAGCTGCGCATATGGTGGTCAGCTCATGCTCCATTTCATATTTATGCTTTTAATTAAGCAAGGACAAAAATTAAGCTCATCCAAATTGACCCGAAGCCATTTTAAGCCCACCATGGGCCATTGTTTTCAGACACATTTAGTTAACCGTTTTAAGTTGACTTTGACACTTTGATTTTGTGTCATTTTAAGCTGACATTTCAAAATATTCTGATTTTATTTATGGCCTCTAACTAGGGCAAGCATTCGTGTTGGTCAATATAGTTCTAGCCTTGGCCAGAATTTAAGCTTAATCTTACTCAAAACATTATGCCCGTTAGCCCGTTTCTTTTTATACCATTGGAGAGGGTATATTGAAATTGTCCGGATGTTTGTAACGCATAGAAGGAAGCATCTCCGACCACATAAAGTATATATATTCTTGATCAGCATGACGAGCTGAGTAGATATAGCCATGTCCGTCTGTCCGTCCGTCTGTTTCTATGCTATCTTCTCCGTCTGTTTTGAAGCTATGTTAACCAAACTTTGCACGAAGTCTTTTGGTACAAATACTCTGCACATTTGTCGGAACCGGTCGGATCGGATGACTATAGTATATAGCTGCCATAGGCACGATCGGTCGAAAAATTAATGCTAGTGAGAAAAATTTTTTTGTTTTCAATGCTATCGCTCCTAAACCTCGTATTTACATAATTCCACCAAGATTTATGAAAATCGGACAACTATATGGTATAGCTGGTACCTTACAAAATATAGGTTTGAAAAAAGTAGTTTAGTAGGAAGAATTTTTTTTGTTTTTAATGCTATCGCTCCCAAACTTGTTACTGATCAATCTTAAATTTACCCAAATTCTGCCAAGTTTGATTTAAATCGGATGACTATAGCATATAGCTGTCATAGGAACGATCGGACGAAGAATTAGTTCTGGTGAGAAAAACTGTTTTGTTTTCAATGCTAGCGTCTTTATACTCCCAGATATGAATGTTATCTGTTTAAACACAATATTGGTGAGTTTGATCAAAATCGCATGAATATATCGTACAGCTTCCATATAACAAACTGGCAGGCATATATCACGCTCCAAGGGTATGTAAACTTCGGTCGAGCCTCTATTATTATGTATACAAAAACTTTCTCAGTTGCCTTTTCTTTAATATATTTATTTTTAATAAAATTTAATATTCGTGAAAAAATACATTTTATTAATTTATTGGTACCCCAAATTATTTTATTATTAAGGGGGGCGATGTTCGCTTTTTTGCTCCTAACATTACCTTAAACCGATTTTTATCATTTCTTCGGAAATCGTTTCATATTCCCTTAACAAATCAAATACAAATCGTCTATCTGCAAAACAGGATAAATTGGGAGATATGGCATTTTTCCAAATTGCGGGGGCGGGAGGGCGTGGCCAAAATTTGAAACAAACTTGATCTGCGTGCAGATAAAAGCATTTGTCCCATACATGTCAAACCTCTATCTTTTACCATCTCTGAGATCGACGCGTTCATACAGACAGACGGACAGACGGACATGCCTAAATCGACTCGGCTGTTAATGCTGATCAGAATATATATACTTTATAGGGTCGGAAATGTTTTTTTCCTTCTCCCTGTTACATACATTTGCACAACTTCATGATCCCCTTTTACCCATTTTTAATGGGTACAGGGTATAAAAATCAATTTATATGGGATCAAATAAATCCCAAGCGGTAACGAAAACAACATAATCCCGGACATGCTTGAATCGATCAGAAAAAATCAAGTTGATCCGACTTTTTTAATCTTAAGAAAGATAACTTTTATCCCGGGGTAATCTTATAAAAGATTGAATTTAGCAAAAATTCGATCACAAGTTAATCCGAAATCTAGATCATATTATTCATGTTCTAGAAGAACTTTAGCTCGATATGTAATATTGATTTGATCCCAGGATAGACAACTCTATCCTGGCATGTCCTATGGCATATGGGCATGACGGAGGAAAGGATGAAGAGTTGGCATATGGCTACTAGGCAAATGCTATTACCGCCCCCGTCCCGTTAAAACCTGGCAAATCTCTAAGCACGCTCCTTGATACGTCGCCATTCAGTTGGCAGTATAGGGTTCAAATGTAGCATTCTGATTAACGGATCCGGCTCTGCACACTTCGACCCTCATAAAGGCGAGTGTCAACCCTCGCATGGCCTCACTGCTCGCATAGACAACCATGGGATCATAACGCAACTATACAACTCAGTACGACTTATGAGTTGGGACCCAACTACAACAAAAACCCCAAACAGAAGGAGAGGGTTGCGATGCGTTCGCAAAAAGTAGTAGAATGGTAAGATCACCAATTGAACAAATGCAAGCCGACCCATCGGAATCAATTGCTAAGACGCCGAGCTGCCTGATACTGCGTGACCTGGGATCGAAGATGGCAAACGAAGATCCATCCATCAGCCCATGAGGGACTCCATTGAGAGTATCAGGGCGCTGCGCTGCAGCTAGCTGCCATCCAGCTGCATGACGATGAAGCCAAGGCTGCTATCAGGACACACCAATCGTCACAGACATCACCGCTGCTTAGAACCAATGTCGAACCCAAGAGGAAGCAGGGCGTAGGAGTTCGAACGCCTCTAACCAAGCGATCCCGTGGTCCTGACGACACAGACGCCGCCGCTAGAGCACAAGAGAGAGAAGAAGCTCTCCAACCAACGCGGAAGCGCACGAGACACCAATCTCGAGAACAAATGGCGCCGATTGGCAAAAGGCAACTTCCAATAAAAACACCCGAAAGAAAGGAAAGCGATTGCTAAAGGAATCTCGGCGAAGGGTGAAGCGAGTTACGCAGAGATACTCCGAAAGGTTAAGTCGGACGAAAAGCTCAGCGGGCTAGGTGAGGCAGTTGCGAGAATAAAAAGAACACAAAAATGGGAACTTCTGCTGCAACTAAGTAAGTCTGGAGAAAATACCTCAGCATTCATGTGTTTGGTGGGTGAATCGCTGGGTGAACACGCAGAGGTTCGTACACTAACTCATCGTGTCACGATCGAATGTAGGGACCTGGACGAGGTCACCAGTGAGGACATCTACGCGGCGTTGAAAAAACAGCTTCTGCTAGAGGACGTAGCACTGGAGGACATCAGTCTACGCAAGGCAAACGCAAACGGCTTCCTTAAAGATGTCAGCGGAAAACGCTCGGAAGGCCCTATCAATAGGATTCCTTAAAGTAGGATGGGTGAGATGCAGACTTCGCGAGAGAAGAAACGTCACCATTTGTCAGATGCCTTGAGTTTGGGAACCTAGCTAGGCATTGATAGTCGTCTGCGTTGAGATGTTGCCAAAAAAGTTAATATATCTCGGTTTTTCAAATGTTTTAAAAAAGCATGTGAAGGGAAAATGTGAAAAAAAGGGATCGTTCTGGGATGAAATCGATATTACACATCGAGTTAAAGTTAATTCGAACATGCTTTTAAGCATCCCGCTTTGGGTTCAAATTGAGATCGAATTTTTTTGGTTGTATTCAATTTTATTGATAAGTTAATTTTTTTTTCAAAACTAAAACAAGTACGAAAGTCGGTACTACTGTAATATACTCTATGAAGATTAAGGCCCGGTTAATACCAGGAACTGCACATATTTAAATGAATATTTCTTTCAGTATGAACTTTTCGGGCACCCCATGCAATGTGCCGTGCCAGAAAAATTTTTCATTTTTCGCTTGCTCTATTTGTTTTAGTTGTTACGAATCGTAGAATCACAGTGCACAAATATTGTTATAAAAAAATTTCTAACAGAATATTCGATAAACGCTTTAAAGTTAGTTTAAATTCATTTCTTAGTGAAATCGAAATCAAAAATCACTTTTTGTTGTCTTAATTTGTCTTGGCTTCTTACATTTGAATTCAACACAAAACTTTCTTTGGCGACCGGAGAATGGCTTCAGTTTCTTCTTTGTTGTTTAGTGAACATCGTGCAAATCGACTTTATTATTTAATGGGACTTGTGCCAAGCTGTTACCGAAACAAATTGAATACAACGAAAGTAACTGGGAGAAAAGAAACGCCAGCTTCGCAATACAGAGCAGAAATCACCGAGAAAAAAGAAGTGTAATAGAAAGAAGAGTTTGTACGTGCAAAAGTTTTTCCATTTTCTCTACGCAAACTTCTGATTATTGTGGGCGTAGCAGGTGGAGGTGGGGCTGGGGTGACGGCATTTCATTATTGCTCATTTCAAATGCTCCGAGCGCTGTTGTAAAATTGCAAAATGTGTCAGCAGCTGTCGCTGAAATGTGAGAATGGTTGCACACTCTCAACAAGATTCAGTTTGAGTTGTGTGCAGCTGCCGTTGCACATATTCAATATCGAATTTTTCTTGCACCCACTGCGAAGGAAGCACATACCGATAATATAATGGCGAAATCTTATTTTTAATTTCCTGTCCTGTCAGCGGACATTGAACAGGAAACCGGAACGGGTCTTTAAGGAGTTGTAAGAAATTTCTGCATATTACACACCAAAATGGAAATTGATTTTCAGCTGCAATTTATTATTCCACAAAGTATGGCATGTGGTTGTGCGTGTAAGTGTGTGTGTGTGTATGTGTGAATATGCCAGCGGCCAGAGAGAGAAAATTCGAAATTAAAATAAGATTTATGCCCGTAAACTGGCGTATGAACATATTTCATGGCTCGCCACATTTGCACAATTTCGTTTAAAGATTTAAGTTCTTAAAGGGCGGCGAGTAAGGGAGCGTTGGAAAGCAGCAAATCGTTTTTTAATTTAAGCACATTGACCGTGTTCACCAGCACAAATCGATGGATCTAGTTTGATTGTTTCGGTGAACGAATGTGATGTGCAATCATGATTGCTAATTTTTAAGATTTGGATGGATGAAAAAATCACAAAAATTCAAGCTGTTATTAAAAAACAAAATCTTTCACTCATACTATTTTTTTCCAAAAATAATGTATCATGCGTTCAGCCAATTAACTTTTCTTTGATGGATAATGGTTGATGTATGCTGGTGAACACTGCCATTCATTTTGGGTACCAACCTATATTCGTGGCTTTGCAGCGTTACTTTTTTGCCTTTTGTTACTAAAGGCAAGTAAAATTGTCATCATTTTTATTTGCTTTTTCGTAATTTGAGTATTAAGACGTGATTTTTTGATTTGCAACATCGAAATGATTTGAAGGCCACCAAACCACCCTCGCTGCTATCATTAAAGCAAAATTCTAAATACTTTACGAGTAACAGAGTTATAAAACCCAAAAAGGAAACCAAAACTAAAAAGTGCAATAAAAAGAAAAATGAAGCTAAACAGACCAAGCCCATCTCAGCATTATATAAATTCATCATAAACTTTCAAATTTTTTTGGAGCAAAGCAATCAACTGTCTTGTGTTCCGCAGTCATATTCAGCAATCCAACATTTCAAAGTTTATTGCAAATGCAAGCAGCAAGGAGTGACCACCATAAACCACATCAGTTGGCATTTGCTCTAGCAAGTGGTTATTTAAAACTCTTAAAGTCTAATTATTAAAAGCTATCAGACCACAACCCTAAGCCTTAGCTTGGGCTTCGAAGTTAAATGTTTGATTTCACAAAAACCTCAATTGTGGACTACATATGTAAACAATAAAAATCAAGTGAGAAAGTCGGTCAAGCCCGACTTTATTATACTCTAACTAAAGTAGAAGCTGAATGCAGCGCTGCTGCTGCGCTCTCTCTCCTTGCGGAATGAAATGCGGTGTTGGTTGTTGGGGTGAGGGAGGCGGTGTTTTGGACCTATTTGCTCATAACTTGAGAACCGCTTATCCGATCTTTATCGTTTCTTCGGCAAATCGGTACATATTACTAATGACTAACTATTTTTAGAAGGTGCAAATCATCTATTTACACAACTGTGAGAAGATATGACGTATTTTGCAAATTGCGGGGGCTGGAGGAAACTTGAAGAAGCATTTGTACCATACATGTCAAACCTCTATCTTTTACCATATCTGAGATCTGTTTGTTCATACGGACGGACAGACGGACATGGCTATATCGACTCGGCTGTTGATGCTGATCAAGAATATATATACTTTATATGGTCGGAAATGATTCCTTCTTCCTGTTACATACTTTTGCACAAACTTAATATCGAATATTTTCGCGATGCCACAGAACTTCGAGCATTCGAACTTGACTGCGTAGGGTAGACACCCCTCAAGTGCCAATTAGATTAAGTCTTTTCATGCATTTTTTATTAATTTTTAAAATGTAACCTATTTGGTTATCTCTTTTTAAACAAAACATACTTTATTTTGTTCAGCCGAGTTACATTTTATTTATTTCGCACACAAAATATTTAAATTTTCCGCCCGCCAAAATGTAAAATGTACCTTGCAACTCTAAATGCTGTATGGTTAGGTGAGAACGGCGAACGAAAATATAATATAATCTAAATAATTGCTTTAATACAATAAAAGCCTCTCGCACGGCATATGGCAATCGACGGGTAAGGGAAGCAACCACCCCCGGAAACACGCCCCCCGAAGAAAAGCGACTTTGGATCCGCATCGGACCTTCTTTCTAAATCAAACGATATATGTAGGCAAGATTATATTTGTAAATGATGCTGTGCTTGAAAATAATATTGGGCCACACCTTATTCAATTCAAAAATCTGTTTTTTTCCAGGCTTCAGTTGACTCTATCGAAAGAAGAAAACTAACAAGGAGTAGAAATACCAGCATCAAGATCTCTTGCTGCTGTGTTCTTTCATTTTTCCGGAAGTCTTGTTTATTGTGCTGATCCAGAGATAAATTCTGATGTTTCACCCACCCAGATACCACCAAGGTGAGATCGAACCAAGATCCCATCCAGATCACGCCCAGATCCCACCCAGATACTACCCAGATCAAACCAAGCTAGATCCCACTTAGATCCCACTCAGATCCTATCCAGATCGCACTTAGATTCCGCTCAGATCATACCCAGATCCCACCCAGATACCGCCATGATCCCACCCTTATTTCACTTAGATCCCTCCCAGATCCCTCATACTCCCAGATCCCACCCAGAACCCTCTAGAACTCCAGATCCATCCCAACCAGATCTTCATCCATATCCCACCCAGATCCCAATTATACAGATCCTAACGATCTAGAGGCCATTCCTACCCAGATAGCAGACAACAGAGGCACACCCAGAGAGCTCAGAAAAGTTGACCCAACTCGCTCGGCTACACTCTCTCCCGTGGGCCCATCCTCTCCGTGTGTGTCTGGAAACCCCAAAACCAAAAAAAACACAAAAAATGAATGACGTCACGGTGGGGGTGGGAAATAAATTTTTACCCCCCTAAAATTCCACCAAAAAAAAAATTTTTTATAAATATTTTTTAAGTTTGATGGGGAAGGGAACCCGACTTTGTTATATGGGGTGAAAACATTAACCGTTTCTTTTATAATATATATATGGATTTATGCTTGGTTGAGCTGACAAGAGAGCCAACTCGCTCCCTCGCTCTCTCTTGTATTCTCTCTGTTGAAAACCGGTTTTGTTGTTGCTTAAAGCGAATATTATATTATTCAGAACAACCTTACTCATTTCAGAAACATTTGGAACGTTTGTTTTCAACAATTTTGAGACCATCTTATTCTTATTTTGAGTTCAATGCAACTTATTTTCTACACAGGCTTTTTCCCTCTGTGTAAAATAATCATTTGGGGTGGAAATCTAGTTTTTCTGCCATCAATTCTATTCTTGATTTTACAGGCTATAACTTTGCCTGCAATCCTGACACAAAATGCCACAAAATTTTCATAATAAGTGAATATTTTTAACTATATGAAGAGATGGCGCCAACAAATACGCGACAAACAGAATGGTTTGTAGCAAATGTTACAGTTGACTTTATTGCTATAAATCAAGTACAATTTGATTTTTATGGCCAATTTCGACATTATTGCCAATACTTATACATATAGCGTGTTTGATTTTTCTCAGTTGCATTGATGTGTGTATTATCCTAGAAGCTTTATGAAATCAAAATTAATGCTTAATGTGGCCTACAAAAAGTCTAGAACGGTAAGAAGTCGTAAATTTAGTTTTTTTGCGAATATCTTGGAATTTAAGATATGGCTTTGACATACCAACTCGTAGTAAACATGAATAGGCACGCAGGAGTTTCACTGTAGAATAGGGTTGTCGATCTTTCTCAAAATATTAATATCGATTATATTAAAAATGTAAATTTTCAATATCGATATTATCGTTATTTTCTGAATCTTAAGAAACTGAAAAGCTTTAAGGAAGTTCTTAACCATAAAACTTCTAGTGACGATTTCTAGAGACCGTTATATCAAATCTTTTCAACAGTTTCCAATAGTTCAAACTAAACTGTCCATTTTTTCACAGTACATTAATAGAAAGAGTTTTTTTTCTTTAAACCTTAAAAGCGTGTACTCAAAGGAGATACAAATTTAGTTAGGCACACTACTTCGTATAAGTAAGGCTTCTGTTAAAAATTGTTGTGATTAATTCTCAAATGCGATTTAAAGTTGTATTACCAGATGTTTTCAAGCTAGCCATATTACCATAGTAACTTTTCTGATATATCGTTTATAAAAATATCGATATTCGCCAATATCGGTATGCAAAATATCATATCGGAATAACCCTTATCGTCCAACAAAAATATCGATATATCGATAAAAGATTGACAACCCTACTGTAGAACAGAGTTATTTACCAAATTTTGTTGTCAGTTAATATAAGATAACTAATACACCCAACCCAGTTTACGAGTTAAGTTACGGGCATTGCGAGTAAAAAGCATTTTACTTGGTATCCTCTGCTATTATTTGTACACGCTAGTTTAAAGCAGAGCTTCCCTTTGGAAGAAAACAAGGAGCACACAAGTAACACACAAAACCACAAATGAGGCAGGTCGTCTGTACAACTGTTTAATGAGCCTGCCAGTTCAATCTATCTGTAAATTTTTTTTTTTAATTGAGTTAAATGACCACAGTCCAAAGTTAAAGCTCAAGGCCAGTGAGCAAAAACTAATTATCTCTAAGAAACACACAAATTTGTATACTTGTTCTGCCCCACAACTCAACTCCCACTTGACGGGGGGCACTGCTAACCGCCAATTCCCGTGGGTAGCCAAGGCTGACACATTTATCAGACCGCCTGGACATCATCGACAGTTCGCTAATGATGTCCTAATTTAGAGATGTCACAGTCCATGCATAGATAAAAGCCAAAGCCGACAGACAAGCGAAACTCAATCGATGGCCAGAAATAACAAATGGCCGAGGACACACAAAAGAAAAAAGAAAATTGTGGGCAGACCTAGGACCAGGCATGCATATGGACAGTTATTAATGAGACTGGGCAAAAGTGCGATTCATTAATTTTGCTTTCTTTCTCTCTATCGTTCGGCTGGCTTTTTATCGGCTCTGCCTAGGTGCGACACCGCGAGTGCGCATTAAAGGTTAATCATACGCCCCGTGGCCGCAGCTTAGCGACAGTAAAAATGCTAAGCCCCAGCAAAATCGCCTTGACAATCGAAAACGATGCGTCTAGCCTTGGCCAGTGGTGTGGCTTCAAAAGGAACGGCTTTGTTCATAAATTCTAACTATGACTTCTAAGTAGGTAACTCTCTGCGGCGTGACATTACCGACATCTATCACGTTTGCAAGTTGAATGCTTGACAGCGGTTTAACGCTAATCGCATACAAATTCACACAAGAATCGGGGAGCAAGCAAGCAAACGAGTTGCCTGATTTGAATAACACGATTCCAGGATTACCATAACACACACACACACACAGACAGATACGACAGCAGCAACAAACTAAAGACCTGAAGTCAGGTCCCCAGGCTGTTCTCTGTATTTTCAATGTTCAATTTTGCTACGGTCATCTTTGCTGGAAACCAATTGGTAATCTCAACACTTAAAACTGGTTGAATTAAAGCATTGGCAGAGACTTATGTCCGAACTGGCCCTGGCCTGCCATCTAGCCCACACTTTCTGCCTCACATGCATTTGTGTAGCATTTTTCGTCCTCTATTTGTGGACAATAAAATATGTGACTCACTTGAGTTATGTGGCACACATTAACTTGCCCAAGTCTTAAGTGGCTTTTAACCTTATTTCATTTCCGTTTCTTTTGCTGCAGCCAGCGACAATCAGCGGCAGCACTTGCACTTGAGGGTTACTGCCGCTGCTGCAGCGATTGCTCTTGCTGCTTGGCAAAATTAGATGTGCCAAAGATTTGTAAAATGCCGAACGGAAAATACTCTGTCACAGTTTTAAAGTTAAGGTTTCCATTCATATTTCATTTATGCACTTAATATTTGGGAACAACAATAAGTCTTTAGATTATATTTGAGATAAAGACTTTGATGATCCAGGAATTGATTGCACCGGAAGAAGAAGCTCATCAAGTGGCTCATGAACGTTTGTGCTTTGGATCGATGCAGCAAAGACTGGGCTACTCATGTTTGGGAGTATTAAGAAATTGTTAGCTTAGTTTGGTGCCGGATCAAGAATAATTGCACCGTCCAGAAGAAGTCTTATTAAGCCCCCAAACGTTAAAGTTTGGATCGAGCCTTCAGTAACACAGCATCACAGATTTGTTACCCAGGTGCAAATAAAAAGAGTGATGGTTATTTAGGGGACCTAAAATCATTTGATTTCCTTCCGTTTTTCTCCCGTTTGATAACACAACTAAAAGCAGTTCTGTGAAGTGGAAACTCAAAAAACTCAATTACTGCCTTGGCCAGGATTCGAAACCACGGACTTTCGGTTTTGGCGACTGCTGTCTTGCTATCAGGCCACGGCCACTCTTGAAAAATAAGTGCCAAGCTTTGTATGGCCTTTTTTTCTACTCCTTCCTTTATAAAAGTATCATTATTGAATATATGACTAACGATCCACAGCCTAAGTCGAGCAAACTTTGATTTGCTACTACTATTCCTTCGATCTGTGTCCAATTTTTGGTGGATCGATTTAAAAAAATTTATTGAGTCAATCGTTCCAATACTTTAAAAACTTTCAAAATAGGCTCCTTCTGCGTCGATGCTGCGCTCCCAGCGCAATTTCCAAGCATTGAAGGCGTCACCGAAAGCATTCTCCGGAATAGCCTTGAGAGCCGCGGTGCATGCTGCTTAGATCCCCCTCTGTCGTCTCAAAATGCTTGCCTTTCTGGGCTGTGGGATGCCGGCGTTGGACAGGTAGCTGTTCACAAGAAGTCACTTTTCAAGTTTACTTTTGGGACCATCTTCGCGCACACCTTGCGCATGTTCAAATGCTCCGTCACAATGTCATGAAGGTAGGTAAATTTAACATCTGGGCAATTAAACGAATACTAAGTCGACGGTCTGGGTTCAAAACTTTGCGCACACGAGTCACACTTAGATCAAGAGTACAAAATTTATTTTCATGAAGACAGAATAGAATTACAATGCAAGCTCCAAAGAGTGTGCTACGAAAAATTCCAACTATTTTTAGTTAAATCTGTTTTTAAAATTCCCACCAGGTTCTAACATTTCTGTTATGGAGTGGGGTAGATTTCCGACCAACAGTATAAACATATTGGTCTCTGGTTAATTTCCCTCTTTCTTCACACTCTCCCTCCTCTCGGATTTTGACATTGTACTTTGGACAAATTTCCCCCCCCCCCCCCCCGCAATTTGGAAAATGAAGCTTCAGAATTTTAAAGGCTTAAACCAAGAACATTTTGTACTTACTTTTGACGTATTATTTTATTTTAAAATTGCTTTTTGGGTTGACTTTAGAATTTATTAGATTTCGATGAAGAACATGAAGAATAATATTAAATACTTAAAATAACCTGAAACAGTATTAAGAGAAGTATTTCGGTATTGAAAAAATCGTACTTGAAATAAGAGTAGTATTTTCCTACTAACCGTACTATTGATTTAATTTGTTCACATCGGTCAGTATTTACCAAATATTTTTTTCCGTTACGAATTCAAAACAAGGAAGAAGAGCGGTCTAGACCGACTATAATATACTCTGTACCACCCAAATATACACAGAAACAAGTAAGAGTGTTGCGGTCGAGTGCCCCGACAGCAAAATACCCTGTTCCAAGTAATGTGGTTCCTATAGCTTTGAACTCCTTTTATTTTAAAATTTATTTGAATAATTGGGGAGGCGCACTTGCATATCTTCGGTGTTTTTGCTCGGATCTTGTAGTGGTATACAGAATAGAATATATATTCAATCATTAGGTCCAAACTTAAAAATTTTAGCTCTGACAGTTTTTCGCGGTTAGAAGGAGAAGGAGGAGGAATTTGCCAAATCTGAAGCAAACTTGATTTGGGTACGATATACACCTACATATATGCAAAAATTTGTGGCTCTACCTCTTATAGTCTCTGAGATCAACGCGTTCATACAGAGAGAGAGACAGTTTTTCGCTGCTAAAAGATGGAGGAGGTGGAATTTTCCAAATCTGAAACCAACTTGATCTGGGTACAGTATACACCTTCAAACATGCAAAAATTGGTGGCTCCACCTCTTATAGTCTGTGAGATCCACGCGTTTATACAGAGAGAAAGACAGTTTTTCGCTGATAAAAGATGGAGGAGGAGGAATTTTCCAAATCTAAAACAAACTCGATGTGGGTACAGTATACACCTACATACATGCCAAAAATTGTGGCTCTATCTGTTACAGTCTCTGAGATCGACGCGTTCATACAGACAGACGGACAGACGGACATGGCAAAATCGACTCGGCTGTTGATGCTGATCAAGAATATATATACTTTATGGGGTCGGAGGTGCTTCCTTCTGGCTGTTACATACATTTGCACAACTTCATGATCCCCTTTTCCCATTTTTAATGAGAACAGGGTATAAAAAGGTGTGATTGTCGCTAACACTCGAGAGACTTTGATGAGAGACATTAAGGGCTTAATTTAAAAATCACTCTAGTCACTGGTAAGTCACTGTTAAGTCACTGTCTTGTCACTGATTGGTCAGTGTTTAATCACTGTTCAGTCACTGTCAAGACACTGTTTAGTCACTGCCAAGGAAATCGCCAATCGCAAGTCGCTGTTAAGTCACTGTTTAGTCACTGTGCAATCACTTTTAAATCAGTGAGTCACTGTTTCAGTCACTCTTAAGTCACTGATAAGTATCTGTCTAGTCACTGTTTAGTCACTGATAATCCACTGCTTAGTCACTGTTCAGTTACCGTTAAGTAACTGTTTAGTCACTGTCAAGTCACTTTTATGTCACTTTTAAGTCACTTTGCAGTCACTGTTCAGTCACTGTTGGGTCACTCCTTTACTCTTTACCCCACCCTATATTTTATCATCTTCCCCCCGCTAACCCCTAGATAACACTCATGTGTGAGCGTGCCGAGACACTCCACAAAACAACAACACAAAATATGACGTCAGCGTCACGTGACGGTAAAATCAAAGTTTACTCCTATTAAAATCTTCTGTACCGAAAGATGTTTCACATAAAAAAAGTCAAAATATTTTCAATCTTTTTAATCTTAGAGTAAGCCTTGCATGTCGGCAATTTCGATTTCCATGTATTTTTAAATTTTTTATTTTAAGGCTTGGCCAAATCCTTTCGAACTTGTATCATTCCAAAGGTACCCAGCGGCGCAAATTGCCATTACAAAATGGGTTACTCCTGCGTTACTTTGCCATCAGTGTGAAGGAAATACTCCCATACAATCTGCATTACTTTGCCATTTGCATGGCCGCTTTGTAAACGGGCTGCCGACAACCTGCATTACTAGGTATTAAGGATGTAAGCCAGAGCCGAACTTCCCATTACGAATGCGTACATTATTTTTAAAATTGCAATGCAGAATGTTCGCAGTCTGTTTGTTTTCGATTACTATCTCTCTAACGAAAATCAGCGAATGTAGTGCATTACATTTTCGACAGTCGTAATGCATATTTTCGACAGAACACGTTGAGCTCTGCGCCGCTGGGTACTTTCATCAATCCCTCTCGAGATCACATGTCCATAAATTGGACAATATTACAAATCGAGCTCAAATTATTTTCGAACATGCTTAAAATTATCCAGCTTTGGGATTACATAGTGCTCGAGTTTTCTGTTTTATTCAATCTTTTATAACAGCGGTGGGCAGCCTCATATCCCTTCTTACCCGCGCAACCCGGCCCGTTATTTACCTAATTCAACGACGCGTTAATCGAAAGCAAATGACAAAAACAAAAATGTTGTTGTACCCTTTCAGTTATTTCTGCTGTCCACCGCTGTTTTATAATATTAACCAGGGTTAACTGTAATCTTTCTTAGGATTAAAAATGTCGGATCAACTCAATCTTTTTACTGATCGGGTCAAGAATAACCGCTTGGGATCGATTTGATCCCGGATGGCTTGATTTTTTTTTGTTTGAGTGTAAGTAAAAACCCACACATAGTGGCAATAAGGAAATAGAATGGCTTAAGTGCTGCCCATCAAAATTATTTGTTTTCCTTATAACTCGACTATCGTTCATCCGATCTTCACCATTCCTTTCTTATACTTCAGATCTCTGAGATCTGTGCGTTTTGGCACTCATAATGGATGCCAGATATTCTCTGACTAAGGTTGGGACTGTTACCTTGCCAATCTAAGGTCGTAATAACCAACTCCAATAAAAATTTGGGATAAATCTCAGTGGGCACCCATTATATTCTCGTATGAGTCCAAAATTAACCTCATTATGTATTGGTGTTTCATTCTTGAGAACATTGAATACATTCTTGATAACTTTAATGCATTTGTGCGCCCTGGGCCAACGGCAGTTCGCATATTTATTTACTGCAACACTCAAACAGATGCGCCTCTTTGTCTAAGTGGCTGCAATTGAAAATTGCGCTAATGTCTGTGTAAGCGCTTAGCGAGGTTGTGTGTGTGTGTGTTGGAGTGAGCCCTAAGCTCTTGGCAACCTACATTCAGTTGCGACTTTGTGGCACACATGTCAGTGGCAGATATTTTATGATTTTTTAAAGCATATACTCGCAGTGGAAACAATTTCATACTTGAAGTATGCGAAACCACAAGGGCTATGATTTAATTTCCCCAATTGATTTTGCATTTAAGCTGCGGTCTTCTTTGTACAAAAGTTTTAGGCCAACTTAAAGTTAAAGCTGCCAAAAGTCAACAAGTAGTTCATAATAAAACGATTTGGTGGCCTTGTCATAAAAAAAGGGAAATCTGAACGACAGTGAGTGGCAGCGTGTCACCAGCGGAGTGAGAATTTTATACATCACGTATCCATGTGTGGGTGCAGTGGGGTGGCTCTTTTTTTTGCGCAGATTAAATAATAATATTTGTGCGCGAGAGTTCCCAACGGGTCGTGGGAGGACTTGGTGCCTGCCGGAGTCATGATACATATTTGATTTGGCCGCCAATGCGCGCGAAAACTTAAACAAACAAAAACACTCCACGATATGGCTGAGGCGTTGGCCTAAGCTACTTAGGCGCGCGAAATGTTTTCTTGGCCCTGCTCTGGCCATTTGGCAGATTAAGCCACTTAGTTTTGGCCCGCGTTGCTGTCAGTTTCGTTGTCATTGTCACAGCGTAAACAATATTTAAATGAGTTTAAAGCGAATGCGTCCAAAGAAGCGGAAATTGAATTTGTAATGATAACGAAGTGGAAGAAGAAGACGCGAAGGAAGTGGTACGCGGCGCACACTTAACGCTCGTTCCCAGCACATAAATTGCTTTGTCTGCTTGTGTGTGTGTAATTAATTTTTACGGCATGAATTAATTGATGTTTATGTTGCCGCAAATGTGTGAAATTTAATGGCCAGTTTTTTATTTTCATTGTGTGTGTCAAGGGCAAAACGTGGCTAAAACAAATGGCCAACTTTTGTTAACTTTATCAATTAAGTTGTAAGACACACACACCCACACACACACACGCACATTAAAATCAATAAAAATCAATCATACGCACTGCTGGCAGGCAACGCTGTGAGTCAAAAACGTGCAGCCTGAAATTCATTTAAGACCCCAAAAATTCTGCTGTTACCTGCACAATAATAAAGATGACAGACAGGTCGGTTTGTTGGACCGCGGGGAGGGAGGAGGATTTTATGAAATTAAATGGACCCAGCTTGGAAAATTGAAGCCTGCAAGGTAAAAGCAAGATGAAAGCAGATCGAATCATTTAGGGACAGCCAATTGAGGCCCATGCTCTGCAGTAATTTTAGGTCTAAAGATGTGTGAAAATTTCGGAATTTGATTAATATTGAAAGAGTTTTAAACTAAGCGTGTCCAGGAAATCTCTAGAGATTTTCGAATAAACAAATCCCAAAATTTGATAAAGGAAGTTTTAATAGAAGCGCGGAGGTTTCAAAGTTTCCCAATTCCCGTTAATTTATTTATGAACTGAGAATGCAAAAGTGTGCAACAATTAAATTTTAATATCACAAGGCAACAAAACTAGACGATTTTCAGTATATTAAAGAGTAGGTGGTGATTCTAAATGATTTTCGTGCACTGAACGCGAATCTGTTGTGAAAAATAGTCCATCACTTAGAGATTTTTACTATTTTACTTTTTTCAGACGCGTTTTCGGGGGAATCTATACTTTGTTTAATAGATAAATATATCATAGGTAAATAAATAATATCATAGGTCATATGACAAATAAAGAAATTTTTAAATATTTTATATTTCCGAAAGGGAATTTCTTAATATGACATGAATTACCTATGATATTATAAACTCTGGTGCAATACTATAGCCGCACCTTGATTTTTCAGTGTACGCATAGAAAGAGTAAAGGTAGAAAAACATTGCGATTACCGTTTGAAAGAGCTTTAAAAACGAGAGAAAATAAATGACAAACATCAACACTCTCAGTGCAAAAATTAACCGTTATGTTTCATTTTCGTTTTGTAAGCGGTGCACTACTATAGCCGCACTTTATTAAATTAAATAATTTATAGAAAAATGTTAACGAATTAATATATTTTTATTTATTTTAATAATGAGTGTAACCTCACTTTAGCACTAATTAACTCATGGATCCTATTTTGAATACTATCTGTGAGGTTTTTTAAATCTTTAGGGGACAGTTCTTCCAAAGCCTTAATTATTGCCAATTTGAGCTCCTTAGCACTATTGTACTTGGTCATGTCCGGGGGCACGCGGGCCACTCTACGCCTTCGGTTGCGAAGAAAAGGCAATAAATTCATTTGCAAAATGGGCACTTATTCTCTCCAGTTCATATGAGTCCTTGGAAATTCCAGCTGCAAGCATCCAGACTCGCAGAACGCAGCCCAAACCATCAATGATCCTCCTCCAAAATTTCTCTTAGAAAAGTATAGGGGTTCCTTCCTCAAATCCCTCCAATAGTGCGAAAACCCATCAGGAAAATCCAAATTATATTTTTTCTCATCCGAGAAAATGATCTGGAAAGATGAATTAGTATTTGCATTGCTCTATTAAAACTTCTTACTTTTGTTCAGTTAGTTCCCATTTTATATCTTGTGAATTTCACCCGGGCTTCCTTATGGCGGTCCAGTGTCCTTGGTGCCACCTTAAATTTTTGTCGCACTATGTATTCTGATTTCTTAAAAGCCCGTGCAACGTTCCACCGAGACACTTTTAGGCCACATTCAGCCTCTAATTCATTAGAGTTCTTTAATGAATTACTTGCAGCACTCAATAATCGGTGCTGGTCACTCTGATTTATCTTCTTACGTCCTCCGTGTTTTTTGTTTCATATTCATTTCGGTTTTTACAAATATTTCGCACGACTTCGTCGAATCGTCCAATTTTTCAGCCAACTTCACGAAATGAGCAATTCTCACTTTTGAGCGCCAAAATTTGGCCTTTCTCGACATCTGACAGCACTGGCCCACTTGGCATATTTACAAATCTATTACAAATAGTTACTCAACGAAGTGTACTCAAATAAAATCACCGCCAGAAAACACAGAATAAGAAATAAGATTGTGCGGCTATAGTAGGATGCACCGCCTCACAAAACGAAAATGAAATAACGTGAATTTGCTGAGTGTGATATTTGTCTTTATTTTCTCTTTTTGAACGCTCTTTCAACGTAATCGAAGTTTTCTCCCTCTACTCTTCTATGAGTACCTGAAAAATCAAGGTACGGTATTGCACCAGCGTATAGCCTAGGGTCTTTTACAATAATATTTGTAAAGAAAGTCTGAGACATCTGAGGGTTAAGGGTATTGGCGAGTAATATTCCAAGAGATATGGATAAAAGAAAGAACTCTGTCAGTATCGGATCGAGAAGGGATCCTCGTCTCCGTTTTACAGACCACAGCGAACAGAGCGGGAAGATATGCTCGTCTCTGCCTCGTTAACGACTAACCTGGGAAGGGGAAGAAGTCTACGGGCAAAAGATAGGGAAGCAATCCACGTCTCTCTTTGCTATTGGGGCGGGAAGAAATCCAAGCCTCCGTCTAGTTACCTATACACAAGAGAGCGTCTCCTCGTCTCTGTTTAGCTAAATACGAAACAAGAGCCGGAAGGGATCTACGTCTCCGTTTGAATAAGTACTGGTTTTTGAAGCTAACTACGAGTTGGTAGAGCGGTTAGTAATCTACGACACCGATTAATTACCCATTAATAACACTAGTTTACAAAAATAAAAAAAATAAATGACCCATTTCAACTGAAATTTTTTGTGGTGTAGTTTGGAACGGTGCTTATTTATTTTTTTATGGCTCCCGTTTTGAAATATGAATTTTTCACATTTTCGTAGGTTCTCTAACATTTCTTCTGATCTTCATATGTCAGATAGGGTCAAGCAAGATATGAATCGAAAAGCAATTGAACTGCCAGTAATTGCGTAGAACATTGTTTTTAAGTCGGCTCAGAAGTTTGGATACAATAAACCAAAACATTTTAAAAAATTCCATTTTTTACTCCAGGCGGGGGCAAGGAACCTAAAGAGGCAGCTAATTCGATGGAAATAAACACAGACGTCACCGAAATTTAATCATTCAAAATCCTTTATTCACTTTTTAAATCCTCTTCCTTATAGGCCTCACTGCACCGCTGTTCCCTTTTCACTTCCTCCAACTTATTCCTTTTTACTCTATCTCGCTCTCACGTGTTTAATCTTCTTTTATTTTTGCCCTATTATGTCTCTCGATTACATGTGTGTACACCCGCGTATGTCCGGCAGTGTCAAACGCTCCCAACTTAATCCTCAATTTTAGTTGGTGACGCTCGCTGCACGTGCGCGATTTTTTGGCCCCTCTCTCACTCTTTACGCCTTATGGCAAAAAGATCGTGAGCCTTTAGGACTGGATCGCTTGGTTACCCGAATGACCCTTGGGTTAGAAGTTTGAAATAAAATCTTTATTGACGCTCCTTGGCCGTATTTTTTCCTTTGTTATTGTGACGTAAGGGGGGACTACCTTACAATATTTTTTAATTTCTTTATTTGCGTTTCCTAGGATAATAATATTATTTCCAATATCGCATACTTTTGCAGCATTCGGCTGTTACGTTAATTTACCAATGGCAGCTGTAATGTTGTCTTCCAGGGCTGCAATTGTGACTGATTTACCCTGTACACGAAAGTCTTCAACCCAGAGACTAGCAAAACAACAAAACGTGAGATTAATTGCTCACTAAGCATGCCCTGCGGCACTTAACCAAGTTGAATTCTTCTATTTTGGGCAAAAAGGACGGTACAATGATGCCGACAGCCCTCAAACCGCACCAAACAGTGCATTTTTCAGGGTGCATTGGCAGCTTTTCACACCAAATTCAGCAGGAGTTTCGATGCTGAACACAATTCTTTAATAAAATCATGGATCTTCATTCAACTTTTTTAACCGGTTCAAACCCAGAATTCCAGAAATATTTCACCACCACAAAAAGTAAAACAACATCACGCCTTTTTTTATGCTATGGACAAACTGCTCCAATATATCGATAGCGGGTCACAACAATTTTTGCTTAAGTTTTCCAGAAATATATAGAAAACTAGCTGAAGCGTCTTTGTCCGCGTCCAAGAAATTCTAAGATATTGTAGAAATTATGTTGTTTTATCTTATAGACAGTTTTGAGCTCACAGCTGGAAAATATATATCAAAATTTTGCGTGGTAAATTCCCATCCTGTCTGAAAGGAACCAACCAAATTTTCTAGACGATTCGAAATTCCGGAATGAAATATTAATCACTTTTGTCAAGCGGATGTGAGTTTATAAAGTTTGTGGATTTCACAGCAGTATCAGCACTACCTGACCATAATTGGGAACGTATAGATTCCTAAGTCTTTCCCAATAATTAAGGACACAATATTCTTAGAATTTTTGACCCAATAAAACAAACTTAATTTCAAAACAAATAAACCTCATGGCAGCTACTTTTCAATTATAATTCAATTTAAATTGGCTTTCTCCAACCCCCTCCTTCAAGCTCTCGACTATTTCCCCTTGCCCCCTCCCTCTTCCAACGCTCTCCACTCTTTCCCGTTAGAAATCTGCACTATTGAAAACTGCGAACTTATCAGCGTTACTTTAGACCTGGTAAATCCACCACAGACCAGATATTCAAATTACGACAAATCCTGGAGAAGACCTATGAGAGAGGCATCAAAACATATCTTTTTGTTGATTTTATATCAGCCTTCGTCACACCAATAAGGTCACGGTTCTTTGAAGCCCTGTCTACTTTTGGTATACCGGCAAAGTAAGTTCGACTTTGCATGATGACGTTGAGAATTACGCAAAGCGCAGCCAAAATAGGAAAGAACCATTCGATACCAAAAGAGGTTTTAGGCAGGGCGATACCATATCGTGTGACTTCTTTAATCTGCTGAGCAGAACGGGCGCATTGCTTCATAAAAAACTAATGCTACTTGCATATGCCGATGATTTTGAAATTATCGGCAAAATCAAACGGGCGGAAAGCAGGGCGTTTTCAGAGATTGAGAGGCAATCTGCACTAAAGGGCTAGCGGTAAATGAGGACAAGACGCGTCTTGGACAATCTGTTGCAATGGGAGAGTACAACTTTAAAGTTGTAGACGATTTTGTCTACCTCGGAACGATGATAAACAGCGACAACAGCATCAGCCTGGAAATCCGAAGAAGAATCACGCTCGCAAACCGATGCTACTCGGCGATAGCTCAGTAGGGATGCTCAAGAGCTATTAAAAAATTTCTTTTATTTAAAAAATGCCACAACTCAAGCGAATTTTAATTTTACAATTTTAGCAATTTAGCCCAATACAATTGTTATATTTCAGGCTTATCTTTTTTCCAGTCCTTGCAATTACGGCTTGAACAACGAAGCATGTATGCTCTTTTTTTTTTTGTGTGTTTGCTTTCTATTTTCTGTGCCTCTGTCTTTTTTTTTTATTTCTCTTTGTGATAGTTACACACTTATTTTATTTTTTTTGTTTTCTTTGTTGGGATTTTTTATTTTTATTGTTTTTACGCTGCTGCTGAATTTGAGTATATATTAAATTCTTGATTTTTGAGTTACGCACCGTTTTGTTGAGTTTATTATTGATTTTTAGTTTTTGATGAATATAATTTTATTATTTTTACGATAGATTTTCCGTTTTACTATTTCAATTTTGTTTCTAATACACTAAGGGCTTTCCAAAAATACTTTTCTTCGAATATCTGAGAACGAAGAAGCCAATCAGCCCAGCAACGCAATCGGGGCGTTTTTGCTTGCTTTAATCCCGTTGGCGGCATGCCGTTGTTGAAAACGAAAAATTTTCTTTTCTTATATTTTGGTTCTTTTTTTCCCGAATCTAACAATTTAGCTTCGGCGGAGGATTTTGGACCTTTAAAAATTGGCAATGATTTCCACATTCGAAAGAATACAGAACTTTTCTTTGGCGTTTTCACCCACTTCGTGGACAAGTTTTTCAAATTTTTTTTCTTAGTGCGCGCCTGCATAACTAAAGAAAGGTCTATGCCAAATCTTAGATCTCTAGAACAAGCAGTTCTCGCTGTGTGTTTGAGAATATGTCAGTCTGTCTGTCAGTCAGGCCTGCAGACTTATAGATATAGATGATTAAACGATCTTATCGTTAGTTCGGTCAGCTTTGGAAACGGACCGCGAACCGAGAGCAAGACTTCTTGAATCTTTTACAGAAGAGGACAGACAGAAAAAAATTAAAATCACGAACAATGTTGCCGGGTCGTATTTAACGGCTCAGTAGTTTTCAAAATTTCCCTTTCGATTAAAGGTTTTGCCACAACTTATCATTTAAGAAGGATAATGCCTTGATTTCATCCATGCCGTTATTAAACAATGTTTTCTTAAAATTGTAAGTAAGACTTTTCGGTACATGTTTAGCTGCCAGCTGTTATCCTAACACAATTTCAACTACTCAATCTGGTATGGCGTTTCCAAGCCTAACCCAATTCAGAGCAAATGATGCCCGCCGGCTGTAAGCTCCACTCAAAGCAAGGCCAGAGCCAAATGCAATCGAAGCCTGGGCCAAGCACATGGCGACACTTCCGGACCAACAACTGAATCTGGCTCTGACATGGCAGCAGCCAGAGCAAGTTGCAATTGTAATTGTAAATGCCCCGCAGGCTATTCGAATTTCCTTTGCAGTTGTTGTTCTTGCGGAAGCATGTTTGCCAAATGTTTTGTGTTTTTTTTTTTGTTTTGTTCCGTTATTCCATATGCAAATGGGCAAGAGCAATTTTATCAATCCTATCGATTTGGTCTAAGAAACTGCAAATGTGTGGCTGGTTTTGACAACCAGTCAGGCCAGAAGACACCAGGGAACACGCAAAGCGGTTTTTAATTTTATTAAAATAAATAGAAAACATTTATGCTACGCTTGGCTGGCCAGGCAACAGGCAGTGGGGCAGCAACCGACCCCGGATACACATGGAAAATAAATTGCTTTCAAGCGAAATGCTGCGGCTGCTGCCCCAAAGGATGACCCCCGCGTCGCAATTCCCAAATGCAATAAATACCAATTTCACTGATGCATTTCTGTGCAGAGACTGTATGCCAAGGCCCAGTTTTTAATTTCAGAACTATAGAACACATTTCACGGTGGCTCTGAAAGCAAAGCCAGTTAATTTAATTAATGCTTAATATTTCATGAAAATACGAAAACCAATTGATGAAATTAGGCTGGGAATTTATTTGTGTGTAATTAACTTTTGGAGTGAATTGAAATGTTAACAGTGAAAGGGGGAGATAAAACTGAGTGGACACTGTTGTTGTGCATACTGTGTACAAGAAATGGAGTACAAAACGCGGCGCACAACACCCTTAGCAGGGCTTGCCCGCTGTTTGCGAAGGCAACAAGAGCTAACGGTAAACATTAAGTTACTCCAACTTAACCTCAACCATCGCAGAGCGGCCCAAGATCTCGACACGCAAACGGTGCGAGACTTAGGAATTGATGTTGCAGTTTTCTGCGAACCATATAGAGCAATGCCGGAAGGAGTCTGAGTTGAAAACCAAGGACATGGAATCCAAGGACATGCAGCGGCTATATGGAGCTAGAACTAATCTGATCGCTCAGGTTTTATTTAACGTGGCATTTTCCAACCACGGTACCCATATATGCACATAATTGTACAAATGGCATGATGAGTCTGGGGTGGTGACGCCAGACTAGCGCCCCTAGAAGACTGAAGTCCTCTAGGTACCAATTGAATGTCTGCTTATCGGGCATGACAGTCCCCTTTGGTGAGGGGCGTGGTTTATCTAAAACCTCTGCTGATCTATGGGTCACAGCACCCGGTTGATACGCAACTCCACGTCGAGTCTCGACTGAAACTCTACCCACAATTTGGGTGTCAACCACAGCCACCACGATACTCCCACAAGGGGGCCGACCTCAATGAGTAGCCTTGGACAACTACTCAACCCGTGGTACCGATAGGCTCGTTGGGCCCTCCCCGGCAATATGGAGCTGTGGAAACCCAATTCAGCAACTTAGTGAGCGGAAGACAGCACAGGGCTATGTTAGAGCTAGATGTGGAGGCATATACTAGTACAGCTGGTACCTAGCCCCTGGTACCCCCATTTTCATGGCTGACATAGCGTCTGGGATTCTCGCAGTCAGGCCCCAGCAGTAATTGGGGAGATTTCAATGGCATGGGCAGCAGACGTTGGGGAGCACCACAACCAGTGATCGAGGGAGAGGCCATATGCAAGCCTCAACTGTTACACTGCTTCAACCAAGCGGAAGACAAGCATACTCGAAGACCACTGCGTAGACCACGGTCCATGATAGACCGTGTGTTGGTTGCCGGTGGGAGCACTGCGCCCTTCAAGCCAAAGTGACAGTTTTAGAACCCCCGGTGGAGCGGGCTTATTGTTTGGGATGAGGGGGCTGGCTGGGTTGGTGGCTCGTGGTGGCCGTGTGGTTGGTCGACCCAATCTTCTACGGATGGGAGAAAAGCAGGGTAGTCCGAGTGGACGCCTCGCCATAGGGCCGATAGTGTGGCCTTTGCGGGCGACGCCCGCCCGGGATTATCTGGTATGGGGGGATGTATGATGGAGTTCTTAGGCTCGATACGCCGATAGGCGTCAGCATTGTTGGCTTTGCAGATGACTTCGCGATCGTCTCAGTAGCCAAGAAGTTGGAGGATGTGCAGTGTAAAACCAACGACGCTATAGTGCGAGTGACCGACTGGCTAGAGGACAACGGGCTGAGCCTGGCTCCCCATAAAACCGAAGCAGTTCTTATCAGCAGCAGGAAACGTGTGAAAACTGCTAACATCACAGTCGGAGACCAGCGTATAAAATCGAAGATGCTGGACCACAGGCTAAATTTTAAAAGCCACCTAACGTACGTGGAGGAAAAGGCTATCAGAGCTACAAATACCTTATCGGGAATTAGGGCAAATATCGGTGGACCTCGACACCGTAGCAGAAGGCTGATCTGCTACGAAGTCAGGTCTATCATAATGTACGCAGCACCGATATGGGCCCCTGCAATGACAGTGCCATCATACAGCCGAGAATGCAAAAGAGCGCACAGAAGGTGTGTTCTTCGAGTTACCTGCAGCTTCCGGACTGTATCGGAGGACGCGGCTGTTACACAACTCTACAAATTGAGACCTTTTATGAGTATCCAGAGAATCTTTAACTAATTCCTGCGCGCCTACTCATGCTGATTACGAGTTGGTATGTCAAAGCCATATCTTAGTTTCCGTTTTCCAGATATTCGCGAAAAACTAAATTTCCGACTTTTTGTCGTTCTAAAAATTTTGTATGCCACTAAGCATTAATTGCTGATTTTATGAAGCTTCTAGGATAGTAGACATATCAATGCCACTGAGAAAAATCAAACACGCTATATAAGTTTTGCAAATGGTCTCAAAATTGGCCTTCAAAGTCAAATTTTACTTGATTTATAGCAATTTTGTCAACCTCAACCATTTGCTACAAGGCATTCTGTTTGTCGGACATTTAGTGGCGCCATATCATCATATAGCCAAACACATGCACTAATTATGGAAATTTTGTGGCATTTTTGTCAGGATGATGTAGATGCCCACCCCAAATGTTTATAGGAGTTTTAAAAAGGGAACTTGATATAGCATTAGCTTAAGAAAATATTTATTGAAATGTCAAATTACAACATTCATGGAATGCAACGTTAATACTTGCAGATAGGACTTAAAATAATGACGGAACTCTTTGAACGTCTTCTCTTTCTCTTTTGTACACATGTTTCACTGAAGCTTGTTCATTCATACTTGTAGCATTCATACAGCGCATTCGCTACTGTTTTATGCGCCGATGTATGTCTTATAACTGCCTCATCCGCTGCTGTTAATGTCCATACTTCTGAGCTATATTGTAGGTCTGGGATGATAAGCGACTTTTATAATTAATTTTTTTTTTTGAGAGACGGTTTTTTTTTTTGGCTCCCTACTGAGCCCGTAGAAACATCAGTTTGCAAGAGTAATTCTTCTGATAGTAACGTAAGAATATCTCTCGAGGACATTCACTAACAGGATATCAGAAGCTTTCCTGTTGATGGTGTCAACGTTCTAGGTCCATATCCTCAAATCGTGGTCCCTTAATCGTTTGCAGCCGTGAAGTTCTTTTCACAGTGGTGGGTACCAAGCCCGCCGCACCAAGGTAAATGTCTAGTATAGCGGCCTACTCTCAGAAAATTCAAAAAAAATTTCCTCGATGGACCGCGAATTATGAAGAATTTTCATGCAGAAAAAACGCGGGGGTCATCCATGGTTTCTTTTTAAACGAATTTTGAAAATTTGATTTTTTACCTAATAAAACATTTTGTGTTTTGAGAAATGTGTCAAATTTATTTTGTGGATTTTTATTGTTCATTCAATAATTCTAATCAAAATGGAGTGCACGAATTGCAATTTAACGGTGTCGAAATTTTTGTCTTTGACGAATATAGAGGTTATTGAATATTTAAAGCGTCACATAAGTTTACTACAAAAAAATGTGGAAATTGTTCTGCTGACTGTTAGATAGCAGTAAAAGATGACGGCAAACTATTCTTTCGGTGCCGTAAACAGTTGACTGCTACAACCGTGGGCAATAAAAAGAAAGTCAAGAAACAGTGCAATTTCAATGAAAGTATCCGCAAAAATACCTTTTTTGCTGATTCAAAAGTATCCATACAGGAGATTGCCAATTTTGTCGTATGGGATACAGTTCGCTTAAAAGGTAAAATCAACTTTATTGAATTGTAGCCTTTATTTTTCTTCTATTTGTTTACAATTTTTACTTTAAAAGGTGAAATTCAGTTTTTGGAAGACGAATTGGGATGGGCCAGGCAAACAATTATACAGGCCTGTTCCGAATTGTATTATTCGAGTTGATTGCTGTTCTGAATTCCGCAAATCGACCAGAATTGTCGTTTTCAAAAGTTGTGCTGCAGAGTCAGCGGAATGAAAAGTAATTGCTATTAAAAGCATTAAAATAAATCCCCAAAATTATAAACTAATCAATTTAATAATGTTAATTATTTTTCGTCGTTTAGCATCACTACTTAAAAGGTTTACAGTTTAAGTGTATATTAAAATCATTTTTTTTATAAACATCTATAAAATACTGCGTGAAAAGCAAAACCGAGCAGTCGTTTTTAAACCGAGCTGTTCTGAATTCCACTTTACTTTTAGTCTATTTCATTCGTCAATCGATAGCTGCTAGGTTGCTTCATATAAATTAATGTATTTGCACAGCACTTTTTTTAGTTAGTTTAGTTGTATTTTAACCATATTTGGTATCCCAAATTTAAATGTAATAATTAAATACTGTTTTAAATAAAAATAAATTGACTTAATATGTAAATAAGAGCTTTCCAAATTAAAATTATAGAGATGATGACAACTCTGGCTGCTGTCGATATACACAAACACGCTGGCAGGCCAGCCAGCCAGCTGTTTATGAAAGCGACTTCGAAACCGAGTTCGAAAGTCAAAACGTAACCAAATCGTTCGGAATTGGGAACAGCAAATAGTTAAACGTTCGTTTTCGTTTCGTTTTTACTTTTTGACTTTTGTTTTTTTTTGTTTTATTTAAATATAATTTGTGGTCGGGTTGTGGAGGGTCAGTGGATTTTGGTGGATTGGATCGAGAGTCCGGTAAATTTTTTCGTAATTCCGGCTGAAGACCGTGGAAAGGAAACACTCTTAAAAATAAATAAGGAAAATATAGCTGACGGATCCACGGTCATTTCGGATTGCTGGAAAGCTTACAATTGTTTGAAAGATGAGGGGTTTCTACACCAAACGGTGAACCATTCCAAAAATTGTGTGTACCCTCTACGCAAGCACACACACAAAACATAGAAAGGCTGTGGCGGGACGTGAAGGCCGAGTTGCCTCATTTTGGGCGAAAAAACTATGCACTATTCAGGATATTTGGCCAAGTTTATGTTTTATAAACGATTCCCAAGTCACAAAGATAGGATCCATAATATCTTCCTGGCTATTGGTCAGTTATATAATCCCGAAAAAGAAAACATCGTTAATGATATTCATTTTGCTGAGGATAGTAATGAAAAATGTGCGCCGGAGGCGAAATTTTTTTTTTTTTAAATCGCTCGATTTTTTAAAAAAAATTTTACTTTATTGGGTACAATAAAATATTCATCGATGGATCGCGAATTATGAACATAAAATTTTAATTCATAGGAGGAATAGGAAGTGCACGGGAAGACGACAGTGGATTAGGCCCTTCCTTAGGGACACCACTTAAAAAAAAAACGCCCTTCTGTGGCTTACGTGAAGGAGCCTCATGGGGAAACCACGTTAAAAAACGCGCCTTGTATTTTACCCCAATAGGTGGCGTGGAAAAGAATTCCCCTGAGTCATAGGAAAATAATACTTTTAATATATTTATTTGAAAAAACAAACCGAAATCGAAAAGCATATGTGATCAAGCATGTATTTGTATGGGCAAAAATTACAACTTTAAAATTCGTTTAAAAAGAAACCACGGATGACCCCAAGGTTTTTTCTGCATGAAAATTCTTCATAATTCGCGATCTATCGAGGGGAATTTTTTTTGGAATTTTCTGAGAGTAGGCCGCTATACTAGACAATTACCGATGCATCAAATCCTATCCTTATAGATTTAAGCATGAGACAGATCCGTTTTGTACACACTGTACGCGGACCATAGAAGACGCAGAACATATATTCTTTGTCTGTCCGAGATTCGCTGCAGAACGGAAAGAGCTTAGCCTAGGTATTGGGAGGCCATTCACAGTCTTTGACCTGAGGGACATCCTACTTAGCTCGCAAAACCATTGGAATGCTATATGCACCATGGCTGCTGAGGTACTGAAATCCTTGCGTAGCGCTGAACGACAGCGCACTTCAACCCTTAGATAGAAATCTAGTGGAGGCCTTCGTGCCATCTCCTCCTTGTGAAGTAATACTTAGCGGTAGTTCCGAAAAAAAAACAAGACTGCGTAACCCTGCAAGTTGAACACAGAGTGAGAACGGCATTCCTCCTATGAAACCCTTTCGACCGATATTTCTAATATCGAGTAAAAAGAAGACTTGTGCAAAGTTTCTGAATATTTCTCGGCAAACTGGTATTATAATACCCTTTGCAAGGGTATAAAACAAACTGTTGTTCGCTTAATATATTTCCAAAAACTAAGTGACCACTTAGGGGAAATTGGTTTTTGCATTTTGAGTGTTCTCTAATTCCAAATTTAGTTTCGTTTAGCAAACAGAAAAGGCTTTCCCCGACTCATAACTATATTCAAGATCCTTCAACATTCTCCTTCTCTTTACTATTCACTGTCCATGGCTTGACCTTTGTTGCCTTCCTGAAACGCGTTGACCTATAATTAGCTTATCCCAGCCATCTACCATTTCATTTCGATTATTGCACTCCATTTGGCTCCTTGAACGCGCACGAAAGGACACTGGGTCAAGTCTTTGGCTCTATTGACAAGCCATTAAGGACGATAATACTCGACTCGCTGGGCAGACGTTGCGTATGCGCAACGCTTGCCAAAGTCTTGGGGGTGCACGCACGCGACGCATAATTCATAAAGCGATAAAAGACGAACTGGGGCACATAAAACGCCAACGCCAACGCCAAAACTTTGCAACAATAAAATAAGTGCTTGGGAAGGCAGTGAAATGGAGATGCCAGGTTTTTGGCCAAAAATATGAAGCAATCAAACAGACAATAAATGAAGCAGCCAAAAGGAGTCGACAGAAACGCAAAAGAAATGCAATCAAAGCGTAAAGTAATCTCAGCGGCGATAAGTGCCAAAACGTGTCGGATGGTCCAAGAGGGCTGAGGCAAAATCTGGTACGCATCATCCTGGCAGTCAATAAAGCGTAACAATATTTTCCGCTGTCGGAAACAGTTGACAAAAATGACGATGAAAAATAATATAAATGCAGAATGTGGCATAGAGAGAAAGGGTAAGCAGGTGTTTGTGCGCTTTCGAGTTTGTCTTTGTTTGGCGAAAAGTTGGCTGTATCTTTAACCAGGCCAACGCACATTTGTCGACGCATTAGCACACACACGCAGGCACTCGCACACACACACACACACACACTCAACTCATTACATGCCTCAAAAATGCCATTTCCTTCACACACATAAACACTTGACAGAACGACTCGAATTTCCATAATGTCTGCCATGAAAATGCGATCGATTTTCATGTGTGGCACACACATCTAAAGCGCTGCGGGCTTGTTTGTGTATATGAAGTTCTAAAAAAAACTTGGCTAAAAAGGGGAAAAAATAGCAAAGCCAAAAGTCGGAGGTGGGCAAACAAAATTTAGCTGAGCGCGGTTATTTTTTCCATTACTTGCCACTTAGCATTAACATTACGTTTTTGTACAAATGCACATTTAATGGAAAAGGATACGAGTACGCATTGTGTGTGTGTGTGTGTGTGTGTGTCCTGGACAATTTAGCAGATGAGTGACAAAACGCTGACGGAAGTTCGAACCAAGCTAAAATGAAGATTGATGGCTTTTTAGCATTTGTCAGCAAGTTGCACCTTACGACTCCCGCTCAGAGCTAATAAGGCGCAAAAAAGGCGATGGAACGTGTTCTGTTCAAAAATGTCAAACAAATTTACATTTAATACGACTAACAGCAGAACATTTTCTTTTCATATTTGTTTTTCTAAAAGGGAAGAGAGGTTCTAATAACAGTATCGTAAGGCAAATTTTCCAAGCCACTTACCGCAAAATGTGGGGGAAATTTTAAAATTCCATCACACTTTAATAAACGTTTTGCATATTCAGTTTGTTATACACTTAGAAAGAGTATTACAATTTTTCCCAGAAGTTTGCAACGTTTAGAAGGAATCATCCTTACAAAGAAGGTAAATTAATGGGCTTGTTCAGCAGAATAATTGATCCTTGAGCAGGTATCAGAAAAAAATTTTGCATCTAGTAGTTTTTGCTGTTGGAGGGAGCAGTATCACTTTAAAGTAGCATACTATTTCTTTGATACATGCTCCTGTATCTTGATACCTCACATTGGCTATTATGATGCTGCACTACTCAAGTTTAGTAGGAAGATTATTGCAAATTTATACTTGATCATGGAGAAAGTTGTTCTGCTGAACACGGTCAATGATTAACTCTTAGAAGCATGATAGCGGTCAATGTATTTCCGTCAATCTGATTTCTTAGCGGAGACCGGAAAATAAACGTTCTCCGGATTAGAAAATTCATAACCCAGTAATATTTGGCGGAACCCGAGGCCGTTCATCAGGCAAACGGCCTTCCATCAACCGAGCACAGAGAAATATACACATCTCAAATAGTCTGTTTGTTAACTGCCACACGAATGCTGGGCTTAAACAATTCATCAGTGCACCTGGAATCAGCAGTTTTCTTTTCCTGTGCTCGCTTCATGTTTTGGTGATCGACTTGCTTGTCAAGCTTTTTTATAAAGTCCACATGAGATCGGGTAATGTGTTTTGATGTGAAACATCTTTAATCTCGGTACGCAAGATTTTAGAAGGAGTAAAATTTGATTACAGCGTCACGTAACGCTGGAGAAAGAGGGGTGAAAGAGGACTGAAGAAAGAGGGAAAGAGGGTGGAAATTGGGGGAAAAAGATGAAAGAGGTGATGAAAGAATTGATGAAAGAGGCGATGAAAGAATTAATGAAAAAGGAGATGAAAAAGATGATATATGAGGTGAGTAAAGAAGTTCAGAAAGAATTGATAAAAAAGGTGATGTAAGAGGTGATAAAAGAAGCAATAAAAAGTGAGATGAAGAACATGATGAAAGATATTTGAGGTGATGAAAAAGGAGATTAAAGAGATGATGAAAAAGGTGATAAAAGAATTGATGAAAATAGTGATGGAATAGGTGATGCAAGGGGTTATGAATGGAGTTATAAAAGAGGGGAAAAGAGGGTCAGTGACTAAACAGTGACTAAAAAGTGATTAAGCAGTGACTGGCATCAGGTTTCAGATGAAAACTTTGCGAGTTTTAACGACACTCACACTTTCTTTTTTATATTTTTGTGCCATGATCGCCCCTTAAAATAGGAAAGTACACATATACATTGTAAATAAGTCATCCTTCATTCCCTTCCATTCTGGTATATAGACATATTTATGTATGTATATTGTACAATGTCAACACAAACATAGTCTTTGCTTCTTTTTGCATCAGGGGCATGCAAACATTAGCATGTATTTACATACATAAATTCGGGCTACTTAACTTATATATTTTGTCTCGAAGTTTACATATGTGCATTAGACTGAGCATCATTGTACATTGAATATAAATTTCACAGCGATTAACCGCTGGCCATATGTAGAATTTACAAAAGAAGCTAAGACTTCGCATAAAGCGAATATGAAAAAGTTAATGAAATAATACATACATAATTTCGTTGCTGTTTTGGTTTCAGTCTTTCAGTAAAAATATCTGTTGTCACTGTCTCACACTCTATACCGTTGGCGCTGTTAGCTGCTCTGAATATAGATATGACACTCTTGCCAGCACTACATCATTGATGCAAGCAGCAGCTCTGAATATAGCGAAGACAAAATTTGTGGCTGCTACGGAAATTTAAAAACAAAAATGTTAGAACCGAAACTGTACCGGTACAATGTTTGAGGAGCTTTCGTGGCTTCCAAAAAGCTAAAAAATTCAGTTTGGTAGGTTCCGGTTCTAAAGTTTTATTCGGTTCTTTTCCAATATTTAAAAAACTAAAAATATCGGTTCTAGGTAGGGTTCCGGTTTTGAGTTTTTTAGCAGGTCGAGGAAAGAGTATGCCTCTACAGGGCGGATCCATAATTCGAAAGTTTTGAGGTCAGTGAAGGACACGAAAAAAGGTGACTGGTGTCATTGTCATTCGGACATTTATCCATAATCTTTGCGTTAATGCGGGAAAGGGTTAAGGAGCGTGCTTTTTTCAGATCGAAGCTGGGCCAAGGAGGTTCTGGCTGATCGTGACAGGGATTTGGCCAAATAGTTGGCGGACTGTCTGGAGTTCAGTGCGGAAGTCGAATCGCACAGCCTTGGGTCTTCTAGACATATCCTGAAGGTTAGAGGAACTGTTATTGAGTAGAGTGTTGTTGACTCGGACAGGGACTACCTTTGCTTTCTGGTGGAGATGGTCAGGGTGTGTCATTATGTGACATCCTGTAACCACAAGTCATGCATTGTTCTGTGCCAGCTGATTGTTGTGCTATGTGCTATTGCGTTTCGCTGATGGATGGGGGACCAGATAGGTGCGGCGTAGCTGACCACTGCACGCCGATTGCCTTGTACTTGGTGACAATCGTTTCCTTTTCTTTGTCCCAAGAGCTTCCAGCAATGGTTTTCACACTTTATTTCTACTACTCACTTTTTTTACAGCACCTGAACAAACAATTCCGAGTTTTGTTATACCTGATCTAGTAGGCGTATTTATATTTGTCAGCTTCTATACACTGTACAGTGAACACTCAACACCTTTCAATTTGTATGTCTTATGTCCAAAGGATCTATATTAAAAATCTAAAATGCTTAAAACAAATTTTCTTTTTTCGCTGGCTCAAGGTCAATGGTCAATTTTAATTTAATACAATCAACCCTTTTAAACAGAGATTGCTCACAACATTCATTGGGAGTGTGCAGTTGCACTTTCTTTTTTTTTTCTTTCCTTTTTTTTTTTTTTTCTTTTTTTTCTTTTTTCCTTTTTTTTTTTTTTTTTTTTTTTTTTTTTTTTTTTTTTTTTTTTTTTTTCTTCTTTTCTTCTTTTTTTTCCCTTTTTTTTCTTTTCCTTTTCTTCCTTTCTTCTTTTCTTTTCCTCTTTTCCCCTTTTTCTCTTTCTTTTTCCTTCCCTTCTTGTGGCGACAGCACATTATAATACTCCCTCTACCTCCTCCTTTCTCACCTACCCTCTTTTAATCCCTATTAACTAATACGCCCGCGTCCCTCCTCTGCCTCTTTATTTCCCTTTTTTTTAATCTAACTCTTCCGCTTTTCCCTTTCTTTTCCTCTCCCCCCCCCTTCCCCCCTCTTCTCCTTCCCCCTTTCTTTATCTTTTATTCTTTTTTTTTTTCATCTTTTTCTTAGAACCGTTACCCTTATTTTTTCCTTTCTCTCCTTTTTTTTTCTTCTTTATCTTTTTTTCTTTTTCGTTTCTCTTTTTTTTTTTCTTCTTTTTTTTTAATCCGATATTTTTACAGCCCAAAGGGCCAAGCCGAGCTTCTCTTAATGGCCTGTGTACACAAGATACACACTACCCGCTAACCCAAAAGACAATTCATTATATTTTCCGTAGATAGCCGGTAAATTTTACTCAACTCAGAAAAGGTTTGTTCAAGTCCCAGCTAGGTCACCAGCTATCAGCCATTCTAAGTGTTGCAACCCGCACAGAACAGTCACCGGATTTAACACCATGAACTAGATAGACAATCTCAACGAGGAAACTGCAGCATGTTGAACAAGCGGCTTCCCGCCAGTTTAATGAAGTGAGGGCAAGACCTTGGCATCTACCTACCTGAGGTAAGGATACTGACGAATGCAGTAAACAGCCATGAAAGCAAAGAATTTAAGCGAGGAGATATATAAGTAAACAGTTAAGTACTTGGCAAAGTAGTTCAATCAATGTGACTAAAAAAATTTATCCAATTACCACCCGCACTATGGTTTCATCAATTTTGATTTGGGATAACCAAGACCAAAAGTGAAACCAGTTTTACTGTTCAGTTAAAAAATTAAGTCCACATGGCTTTTAAAACGCAGGAAAACTTAATTTTGAAGTTTTTCAGAATTTCTAACACATGTAAAGTTTTAAAATACTTGGGTCTTAGAGGGTAACATTGCCTCGCTTATCGAAAGGAAATCAATTAAACATTTCCATTTAACTTTCTTTTAGTGCTTCCCAATTCCATGCTTGACATGAAGTGCAAATAGTACAATCCTTTCAAGCAATACTTAAATTATCACCCAGTTTACCGGGTGTTCATTGAAGCACAAACGGATTCACTGACAACTCGTCGTCAGGCAGAATAAAATGTAAGATTGGTTTTTTGTTTATAAGATTTAAGATTGAATGAAGAAAATTTATATAATCATTTTATAAACGAGAGCAAAGTTTAAAGACGGCCTTTCCCGACATCAAAATACTCGTTACTCAAGGGAAGAAATGCTAAAAAGCCTCCGCTTTTGTTAACAGAGCATAACATTAATGTTAACATATTAACAGTATGTTAGCAGACCAAATAAATAACAAAAGTTTTGTTACTTAGAAGAGCCGAAAAGTAGGCCACGATTTTTATAAACAGACACCGCTTGGTGAAGCCAAATATATAACAGACGGTGACATTCTTATAACTCCGCTATTTATTATCCCATCTTTATGAAAATTTTGAAGAACATATTTCAAATATTGGTTATATAAATGTGAGTTTCAAATTCGAGATCAATATCGATATCTCACAAATTGTAGAAGCTATTTAACCATTTTAATTGTGGTTAGGCTATGCTTGATATGCGTGCAAACCAAGGCTGTAAACCTCTAAAATTTTGCAGAAGGTTCGGTCCTGGGTTTCGAACACGTTGTAAAGTCTAAACCCCTGAACCCAAGGTTTTGGTTCGAACCTCGGTTCGCTTGAATATTAAAATAGTTTCGATATAAAAATACTTATTTCTTTAAGTATTATTCTATACTTTATATCTTCTAAGAGCGGTTCTTCTATACTAGCTCTCATATCATAAAAACAAATTTAAGTGTTGAAAAGGCCTGTTCAACTGATACCTGAGTTGCTGTAACAGCAAGTATAGTCAGGACAATATTTTTAAATTCCCGGCTTTTTTCACCTTCCCAAAATTTGAAAACATTTGTCGATGTCGTTCTCTTGGACAAATGTCGAAGGCATCTATACCATAATTTACAGATTTTATTTCTAATAATAATTTGTTTTCTATTTCTTTCATAAACTTATCTTCTTCGCAATCCAACGTGGAGTCATAAAAAATTTAATTTTGAAAACTCTTATTAGGAATTTGTTTTTAGAGCTTCAGCATGTCTGTAATATCCAATGATGGAAACCCAACTAATGTCAAAGTGAACTTTCTTCAAAAAAATCTTCCAGGTATTCTATTGAGATTATTTGGAGAAAGCTTCATCACCTGCTTCATAGTTGCATGGCCCCTGCCAGTATTTTATGAATTTTCTAATCACATTCGAGTCTTTTCCGACTCCTCTGTCTGATTAAAATGGTCAGATATGCCCCCTTTTTCTGATCATAAATGATACTTTTGTTGGGAGAAAATGGTACCCTAGCCGACTCTCCATGAGGAGTAGTTTAAACCCCTTTATTTAGATCAGTTTCCATTCATTTTCGACTCTTTTGGGAGTTTTTTCGAGTCGTTTTTTAATGAGTCACTATTTGAGCAAATGCAAGTCTTTATTTAATCGCACATGAAACTAATCTCTTTTTAATCATCAAAAGGGATCGAAAAAGACTTGTCAGGGTGATTCTTGTTAAAATGATCTTCCAAGTGCTGGGTGGGCATTTTCTGCTCTACAGTTGTCATTTAAAAAATCTCCTGCTTGAATTCGCTGGTTGATATCGCCTGCTCCAATTCGCTGCTTTACCGACGGTGAAATCTGACCTAGAGAAAAGTCGAAGGACTAGAGAACTTCTTGAATTTTACAAGTGAGATTCCTTATTTTCGATATTTCCCGAACCAACTCAAATTTTTCGAAAAAGTGGTCCGGTTCGGGTTCAGGTTCGAGGAATCAAAAATATTACGGGTTCGTTTCATGATCCGGTTCGTCGGACCCAAAAAACCCGAACCGAACCGGTTCTAAGAGGTTCGGTTCAGGAGCGGTTTGCAGCCTTGGTGCAAACAATAGGAGTCTAATCATCTGTATGTTTATACTAACAGACAAAAAAACTTTAAGGAAAAATTTCTATTACAAGAAAATTTGTTCTGAATTTTAGAAAAATTGCCCTAGAAATGAATTTTGTTCGAAAATACGTTTTGAAACAATTAAGAGTGTTGCGGTCGAGTGCCCCGACAGCAAAATACCCTGTACCAAATAATGTGGTTCCTATGATACCATGTACAATTGAGTCACACATACAAACACACACGCGCACGCACACTGACTCTGAAATAGGCACAGCGCTCCCCTCACCCCTGGGTTAATCGAGTCTGCTGATGCTGATCAAGAATATATATACTTTATAAGGTCGAAAATGTTTCCTTCTCCATGTTACATACATTTGCACAACTTCAAAATTAAGGTGAGTCGCCTTTGAACCATTTTTAGGGTGATTTGCTAGAAATCAGGGAAAAAATGGCCCTTTTTAAGGTGAGTTATTTTTTGAGTATAGCTAAGAACATTGTCCTGAAAATCTCTAATGATTTTGGCCTCAGTTGGTTTGCAAAACGCTTGAAAAATCCGTCGGTATCACAGAACTACAAAAGATTTAATTTCCTTATTTGAAATTCTAGTTGTAAGGTTTGTGTCAATGCTTATGGTCCATCTCTATAAATTCTCTAAACAGGGTTGCCCCCTTTCGCAAAAAAAATTTCCCACAACAGATTTGAAACCAACCGAAAGAGATTTCTGTGACACCGAGAATTGGTTTTAGATTGGAATTTGGTGGAAAAAGATTTCCGTGACACCTCCGTATATGTCGCTTTTGATTTTTAAATGATGCACTGAAATGTGCTCTGGCGCACTTTATCCCAAAAGTGGCCTCCAAAAATTCTATAAGAGCAAAAATATTCTAAGTCGGAAGTTAGCAATCCATATCTATACATCTTAAAAACGACCAATCGTTACCTTAATCCCTTATTGTTTATTGAAACTATAAGAAATTTCACAGATATCACTTAAGTTACACAAAGAAAAAAATCAGAAATCTGTCATTGCTTAAATACCAATAAAAGATTTGTTGACCCTTTCTACAAAGTAAACCGAGCAATTTAATTTCGCAATGGTCAAGAACACTCATCGGGTTACAAGAGAAGGGAAGGGTGCGGAAAAAGCAAACCCATTAGCGTAAATTTGTGGCTAGCCAACGCATCAGCATCAACATCAGCATCAGCTCATATGGCAGCATGAATAAGTTGGCTCACACAAACATGGGTTAGAGTAACAGAAAGAGTGATAGAGTGATAGAGAGGGGGGCGGGGGTGGTGTAGTGTGACCTACCCACACAATCAGCTCGCCTTTCCACTCAGACTGTAAAACATTTTATAGGCAAATCGATTTTTGTCCAAAGTGACACAAACACGCTGCGACATCAGTGGCGGTTGCGATAATAATAACAAGGACCATAACGCCTTCTGCCACTGAATTTCGACCGTGACCAGGCTGTGTGGCATTCAAAACGCTGGCTTATCTACTCAGAGTTATCTTTCTAGCACACATCAAAGTCAAAGCCGCAGGCAGCAAGCTGCTGTGGAACACTGCGAGAAATGGCTTTAAAACTTTAAGACGCCTGCTCCTTGCTTAGCCAAATTAATGAGTCTCATTTGCAGATTGATGTGCTGCAATTAGGCGTCAGGCACCAAGAACAAGAGAACAGAAGCCACTTAACGCACAGATTCTGATTAAGTGAGCGCCAACCCGAAGGCGAATCGGGCTTTAAGAACTGCCTGCCTTGGCTGAGCCTTTAAAAGCAATCAACACAGCCATCGAGGACCATCATTCGTTGCGGTCAGCAGTGTGTCAATCAAGGCAAAATGCCATTGCCAATGTCATTCATATTGAAGGCAAGACGGACAGAATCACGTACGAGCCTTCGCCTTGCTGTGGCAATGCCTTCAAGTGCGAGACAATAACAAACGACGCGACTATTGCGGCTGCTGGCCAGCAAATGGAAGTCGAAGTCTGCCGGCTGTCGCAAGGCGGAGAAAAAAAGCAACGCTGCTCGTTGGCGCCTTCTGTGAAGGATAATGAGTTTGATTTCACTGCAATGATTGCGCTCGACTGGCTTCCCACTTGAATGCAATAGAATTTAACTCACGTCATTGTCAGCCCCATTGGCTGACAAACTAGAAGTATTGTTGTATAATGTACATATAGAAATAAATTATTTCCTTAGTGGTTTGCCAGCGAGATTAATGTTTTGTACGCAATTGGCAGCCTTGCACCGAAGGTTATTGAAAGAGAAATGATTGAAGTTTTTCATTGTTGAATCTTATTTGCCACTTAAAGACAATCGATTGGACCAGCTACTTCTAAATTAAGTCTGCATAAACACATTTGTAAAACATGTAGGCGGGCACTCGACTGCAACACTCTTACTTGTTTTATTAGTCGTTTTCGTTAATTTGTGAGGTTACAAAGCGACGTCTATTAGTGACGTACGCAACACAACTTGAGTCTAGACTGTGATTGCAAAACAAGTGTCGAATGGTAAATCGGTTTGTTTTTCATTTCCAACAGCAGAGGTGACAACTCCTTGGATATCAAACTATCTGTCAGGTAGACAGTCGCATGTGAAGTTTAGAGGCAAAACGTCAGGCAACAGGAAGCTGAAACAGGAATTAGCACAGGGAGGAGTCATCTCCTCCCTGCTGCTCAACCTCTATATAGCTAACCTTCCAACCCCACCCCAGGATGTCAAACTTGTGTCGTATGCCGATGACTGCACCATTATAACTTCCGGCAGAGATGTCAACATACTGGAGGGAAGACTTAACACCTATCTACCAATCCTCGCTGACTTCTTTACAAACCGCAACCTATCCTTATCGGCCACTTAATCTTCAGCGACGTTACTCACCACATGGACTAAGGAGGTCAAGCAAACGCTCGACATACGCATCGACGGATAGAGCATTCCCACCCAAAAATTCTCGGTGTGACGTTCGACTCCCTCTATGTTTTCGCCAAACACGCTGAGACTGTGGCGAAAAACGCTAGAAGCCGTAACAAAGTACTTAAAGCCATAGCCGGAAGTAGCTGGGGAAAAGAAAAAGAGACGATCGCAATCATGCTGCCCCCATCTGGTCACCTGCAATCAGCGACACACAATGGAGAAACCTCCAAACGGTGCAAAACGCTGCCCTCCGTGTGGCCACCGGATGCCATATGATGACCCACCAGGACCACCTGCACCAGGAGACCGAAATACTCCCTGTTAGGCAACATAACGATCTCTTAACCCAGCAATTCCTCATCAACTGCCAAAACCCCGCCCACCCGAACCACGAAAGCACCAAAACATCGATAAGCAGAAGTGATAGACCCGTTCGCTTCGACCTAAGAGTAGCCTACCCCGCCATCGAGCACCTCATACACACCGATCCGATGACACCAGGCAGCTTCTATGGTCGAAAACACCATCATGTCGATGGCTGACAATGTGGTTCTCAGGGGCAGATCCCCACCCATAGACCCAAGCGAGAAATCCCTACCCAGAGCTACCAGGATCACACTCGTCCAACTCCGCTCGGGGAAGACGCATCAACCCGCAAGTAGCAGACAAATGCCCCAAATGTGACCAAGGACCACACGACACCAGGCACTTGATTAGTTGCCCCCTCAACCCCACCACCATGACTCCCATAACACCATGGACCCAACCAATCGAGGCAGCCACCTTCCTCTACTTGGACATCTACTATATTTTCACTCTCTTTTTCTTTTCATACTTAACGTACAACAACGCTAAAACAAACACAACAACTCCCTTACAATTTTATGAATAGTGCCGACAATGATCATTCGTCTCTGCTTCAATTTGACTGCCAGTTTAAGAGATGTAAAGAAATTGGGGTTTGTTACAATTCCCCCGACCCCAAATAATTATGTTGGTTTGTTTGGGGTTGTTAATTTTGGCCGTCTTTCCTCACTCCAGTCAAAACACTTGTTGGCTTAGTTTTTCTCCTACGCGTTTCGGTAAATTTTTTGCCTTCTTCAGGGGTTTTTTGGGGTTTGGCGGGCCGGAAAAAATTTACACTTGCAGTGTATTATAATTTTGCCCTGAAGTTTGCAACGCATAGAAGGAATCATCTCCGACCACATAAATTTTGTATATATTGACGAGCTGAGTCGCTTAAGCTTTGTCCTTTTGTCCGTCTCTTCAGTTTTGGAGCTATCGAGCTGAAACTTTGCACAGAGTCTTCTTTTACTGCACGCTGCTAATATGTCGGAACCGACCGGATCGGATGACTACTTCTTGTAGCTGCCATACAAATGTTCTCAATATTACTGCTCTCAAACACGGTCATGGGTACTATGTAATGTTTTTAAGCTGATCTGCGAAGTTTGGTCGAAGTCGCTAACCGTTGTGACAAGCTATTTCAAGTGTATCAAAACTTCGGTACAGAGGAAGTTAGCTTTGCCTTTCTCGTTTTTATATTTAATTATTTACTTGCTAAACATATGCTATGTTTACAAAATCTCTTCATTGCAATCAAATAAGAAGAAAAAAATGCATAGAGACCAAAAAAAGTTCGATAAACGGTTAATTTTTATTTTGCTTTTCTAAACGTTCGCGACCGGTAATTAATTCAATTATAAAAAACCAATCGAGATATTTTTCTGTGTAAATACTCGATAGAAAGCTACATTAATCCTCTTTAAGAATAAATTAATCGCTTTTAGAATATTCCGTTCCATTTCGCAGACTTTTGCATTTCACTAGATTAAGCCAACGACTTCTATTTCGCGTACGTCGCGACCACAGGCTTATTGCTATCATTATGAAATCTGAAACTCGATAAACCCCGTCTTTGCAATAAACACAGAGCTAAGAAAATGCTATCAAATCGCAAAAAAAGTGGGAATAATTTTTGTTTTCTGTCTTTTTACCCGCGGCCCGCGGAAATGCCCATATTTTATATAATAAACACAAAAATAAATCAAATTAAACAACATACATACATTATGGATATTTCTCAAAATATCAATATCGATAATATCAAAAATCCAAATTTTCAATATCGATATTTGATATATCGCCTTCAAAAACATCGGTATATCGATATTATCGTTATTTTCTAAAGCTTAAGAAAACTGATAAGCTTTAAAGGAACGTTTTCACCAGAAAACTGCTAGTGACGATTTCTAGAGACTGTTATATCTAATCTTTTCATTAGTTTCCAATAGGAAATTATCGGAAAATGAAAAACCATAAAAATTTAGTTAAATTATAAACAAATCTCCCCCCCCAACGTTCTCTGATTATTTTTTTTAATTTAAAAATTTTTGGCGGCCATCTAAAGTTTGAACCGTTATTTTCGACTAAAATTTCCGCCATTTTGTGGGTGGAAACACCCTTAATGTTAAAAAATTTTTTACTAAACGTAGGGGGAGGTATTTTATATGAAGAAAATGTATACAAAGTTTGAAATGAATCGGTCTAGTAGTTTTCAAATGGCAGTGAACACGGACTTCGAAAAAGTAGTTTTCGGGAAAATCGAAAACTTTATTTCATACGGTAGCAATCAGGTAGCACGGCCGGTCGTTTGAAACGCTGTAACTCCGTAAGTTTTACTCGGATTGACTTCAACTTTGTACACAATATTCTCTTGTTCATTCAGAAAAAAATATATAAAAAAATGGAAAAAAATAATTTTAAAACCCTAATAATTTTCTCATGTGAAGTATTGTGACGAACTAACTTTGAGTCTTATCTGAGTGTAGTCTTTAAAGACTTACAGATTATGCTTAAAAAAATCAAGTGAAGAATTGAAGAGAACCTGCTTAATGTGTTCTCCAGTCATTCTGCTTTTGGTGTCTGTAAGTCAGCGATTGTCACCTGATACCTCTAGGGGCCGACGACATTTCGCCATTTACATATATACAATTTAAACGCTTGCCGAAGCTGAGGACAAGAGAGTAAAGTATCGAAATGCACTTTCAGACAGCACGAACAATTCATCCGCACTAGCTCTCCAATAAGCTATTGGGTTCATGAGGGTTCATGACGATATGACACCTAATATTGCAGCGTATTTCTGCATCCATACGTGTATGATAAGTTCTTAAATGCGATTTTAAGTTGTATTACCAGATGATTTATCAGACTAGCCAAATAATTTGCACCTATTACCATAGTAACTTTTCTGATATATCGTTTATAAAAACATCGATAATCGCCAATATCGGCATACAAAATATCATATCGGAATAACCCTTATCGTCCAACAAAAATATCCGATATATAGATATATCGATTAAAATAGTGACCAACCGTAGGGATAATCAATATCCCAAATTATTTTTTGTATATATTTCTGTTTTTGTTGTTTCTTTTTTTTGGGGTTTAGTCGATTTGCCGAAGAAATGATAAAGATCGGATGAGGTTCTCAATTATAAAATGAAAACCCCCCCCACACCCCCAAAAATGTTATATTTTTTTTGTTGTAATATGTATAGGGGGATAAATATGTTTTTTTAATATTTTATTATTTGGTTGGTTTTATATTTTTTTTATGTTTTTATTTTTTTTATTTTTTTATTTTTTTATTATTCTCTGTTTGTTGATGATTATCCTGTTTTTCTCGATATCATCTCAAAATTAATTGCATCTTTCCCTTTTTCCTGAATTCGCAAGCTTTCTAGTGTAAGTCTTGCGTTCCATCTACGCTCTATGTCTAACACTAATGCATTGTCAAAATCAGCTGTGTGCCCCGTTTTGTTGATGTGTTTCGCTAAGGCTGTTGTTGTTTTCCCTTTTTGCACATCTCTTCTATACTCGCTGATTCTTGTGTTCAGAGAGCGTTTTGTTGTTCTATAATTAATATACCTGAATTTATATGCAGGTTAGAGACAGTTTGCCGTATAGTATTGGGTTCATCCAGTTGTGTTTCGACAACAATGCCACGTTGGGTTTAGCAACCATAATGTTTCTTGTCCATGAAATTTGCATCACTATCACATTCATTTTACGAACCAATTTCGTATAGGCCTAACAACCGCAGTCTTCATCTCCTGTATTTAAAATGATCGATATAATTGTATTCTTCGTCGTTTCTATATTTCGTTAGAACACATTTGGCGTCTAAGCAAGCAAATTACCAGCTCTTTTTTTGGTATGTGTCAAATTGACACGCCAAGGACGCTTTTGTAACAACCCACGATTTCATTAGAAATTCATTCGGTGCGCCATAATTTCATTCACTTTCGTTAATGAGCAAAAATTGTATCAAATTGACACAGAGGTCGGATGCGTGTTAAGAATTTTTGATATTAGAATTTTTCTTTACTTTTTTGAAGGGAGATTTTATATTTTTTACACACTTATAATTTTCTGAAAAGAATAACCCATTTTAAATAGTTAAGGTACACATTAATTCTACAAATAAGTCCTTAGCGCTGTGTAAAGTTAAATAATGGTTTCGCAGTCATTTCATTTTTTCTCTAGGAAACTAAAGACTTTTATATGCTAAATTTTATACAATATTTTGACATAAAAACTCTTGAGAACTCGAAAATCCATTAACGTTACCATTGTTACCTTGTGGCATAATACAATACAATCATTCTTCTATCGTTACCTAATTAAAGGGTTTTCTGGGGTCAATTCAACAGCAGCCGAGGATAGAAAATGGGAACATTACCTACAAATGGCAAGTGACTTGCGGTTAAACAGTCAAAAATCATAAATCATTGCCAATTAACCAAAGCTATTGCTCTGACAACACATCACTGGCTGTTTGGACTACAAGGCTTAGCTGAGCGCACACACACACACACGCACACTTACTCGTGTAGCAATATCAATAACTTAATTAAGATAAATGTGAATTGTATGTAGTCACACACAATCGCACAGGGCACAGGGCACATGGCTTGTCTAGCGCCATTTTGGGAGGCGGATTTCCGTTGACTTTGGGATTCGAGAGTGGGAGGTTCTGGTAGCGATCCATGTTACACATTAATGCGACGCGTGTTCTGTTTGCTTATGTGCCACACACAGAGGCATACACACTCAGTGTGTGGCAGTGGGCGTGGCCTGGTGTGTCCAAATGTGAAAAATGGATAATTAGTTAATTGCGGAACGTGGCAGACAAATGTGCATAATTTATGCATTTTAGTTATTAATTAAGTGAGCCATGTTTGTATATTTGTTTGCTCAAACCAAAATTAATGTTCAAATGCTGTGCCAAGAATTAAACAACAAAACAAGTTGCTGGTGAAAAGAGCAAGGAAATTCTTTTAAATCGCTTTAATTTGTTCTTTTATTTGGAATAACTCTCTGTATTAGTACACAAAATTAATCAGAAGTAAATACAATTTACAGTTGCATACAAAATGTCGAACAAAAATTGAAATATCAAATCAAAATTCTTCAATAAATTGCAAATACGCTTGCGAGTGACTTGCTCAGGTTGCAGCAGAAACCACGTTATCTTTTTTTGAATTTTTGTATTTTTTTATACACTTATGATTTGCCCCCTACGCAACGCATCACATAATGGCCGTGTTCAGCAGAAGAACTTGCCCCCTGATCATGTAATAATTTGCAACTACTGAACTCAAGTGTACAGGTACATATATAGTACAATATAACTCAAGCAATTGGCTAGTACAGCTGAAATTACGTTCTTCGCGTTAAGGTCCCTTTCTTTAAAATTTGGCCCCGTTAGGAGCTTAGCCTTTTTTTAAAGTGTTACTGCTCCCTCCAATAGCACTAACTATACTATGCATAATTTTTCCTGATACCTGTTCAGGGATCAATTATTGTTTTGAACACACCCAGTCTCCCGTCGCCGGTGCGTGTTTATTGCCCGTTTTCGGTACGGAGAATTTTAGTAGGAGTAACATTTGATTTCAGCGTCACGTGACGCTGACGTCCTGCATATTTTGTGTTGTTGTTTTAGCGGACAGGGACTAAACAGTGAATAAACAGTGACTTCACAGTGACTTGATAGTGTCTTAACAGTGGCTTGACTGTGACTAAGCAGTGACTTGACAGTGACTTAACAGTGACTTAACAGTTACTTGACAGTGACTTGATAGTGACTAAGCAGTGACTTGAGAATGACTATACAGTGACTTGATAGTGACTTGACAGTGACTTGACAGTGACTAAACAGTGACTAAAAAGTGACTTGATAGTGACTAAACAGTGACTTGACAGTGACTCAAGAGTGACTTGATAGTGACTTCACAGTGACTTGACAGTGGCTTGACAGTAACTTAACATTCACTTCACAGTTACTTGACAGTGACTTAATAGTGACTTGACAGTGACTTGATAGTGACTAAGCAGTGACTTGAGAGTGACTATACAGTGACTTGATAGTGACTTGACAGTGACTAAACAGTGACTAAAAAGTGACTTGATAGTGACTTGACAGTGTCTTGACTGTTACTCAACAGTCACATCACAGTTACTTGACAGTGACTTGATAGTGACCTGACAGTGACTTGATACTGACTTAGCAGTGACTTGACAGTGACTTGACTAAACAGTGATTTGTTAGAGACTTGATAGTGATTTGACAGTGACTTGACAGTGACTTGACAGTGACTTGACAGTGACTTCACAGTGACTTGACAGTGACTTGATAGTTACTAAAAAGTGACTTGACAGTGACTAAACCGTGACTACACAGTAACTTGAAAGTGTCTAGGGATTGACTAAACAGTCCTTAAACAGCTCTAAAATTTAGCATCATGTTTCACATCAAAGCCTCGTGAGTGTGTCTTTTGTTGATGTAGCTTTCATATATGTATTTGTCTGATTCTGTCTTACGCAAATATTTTAAGGTTTGTTCGTCACTGATTCGGCAGTAATGCAGGGCGCTGTCAGCTTTCTTTTTAGGTCTTCTGTTCGAAACACGCTCCACAAAAATTACCAAACTCTACCGATACAATGGTTGTGTTCACTAGCACAAATCGATTACAATTAAACCCATGGTTGTTGTAAACGAATGTGATGAACAATCATGATTGCCTTTTCTTATGATTGTGATGGATGAAATCACAAAAAATCTTAAGCTCTAATTTAAAATTGAAAGAATAAATTTGCTGTATTCTATTTACAGCTAAAAATTTCATCAAAGCGTTCTGCAGCATAAGCCAATCAACTTTTTTTTTGATGGATGATGTTTGATGAATGATTTGTGATGTTTGATGTATGCTGGTGAATAGTCTTTCCCTTTTTTTTATTTTGTTGTTCCCAAATACAGGCTCTCAAAATATTTATTATATCGTTTCTAAGTTGTAATAAATAAATTTCGTTAACCAGTTGGGCTTGCAGTAAAAAATCTTAAATCTGAAAGTACAGGCTAAAATATTTGTCGGTGCTTCTGCTTAGATACCAAATATGGGTTCATTTTTAATTTTCTATTTTCTTAACTATCAACCACATATTTTTGTTTAGTTTCGTATAATTTTCCCAATTCTCTGATTTGATATTTGATTATTTACGGCTTTATTCAATGTTGGTTTAAACCATCAATAATAGGTATACTATTTACTGTACTATTGTCTCATGTATTTAATTAGCTTAATACTTACTTGATTTTCTCCCATATTTCCTCTCCAAAATGTTTAAGCACCAGCAGCTCCAAGGCATAGTTCACAAAGCCATACTGAAAGTGAAGTAAACGTTGATCAATGATTAGTTTTAGTTGGCTGTTAAGAGTATATCAACAGACTGGCATTTATATTGCACATAAACTTTATTCTGACTAGAAAGGCAAAGAAATTTTAATCACATTCCATTTCATTCAAGTTTGAATGGCGATAGATTTCGGGGAGAAAAAAAGTATGCGAAATCAATACCGATTGCGCATTTTCATTTCTTTTTAAATGTATCCGAAACGCAATCAATTTGATTTGTTAGGCAAAATCAGACGCTGGCAGACATAGAACTTTTGCACAATCAATCGCTTCCGCCGGATGTAATACTAAACAAGCAAAAATACTTGAAATACATTTACATACATTACGCATACGTCTAGTGAGCCACCGTCGCTGTGTCCCCTTCCTGCCATTGGCTGTCTGATGGAGATGTACCTAACCGATATATGATGTTTATTGCCTTTGTTGGTTGAGAGGAGAGAGAGAGAGGTACATGGAAATGCTGTAGCATTAAACCAAAAGGACTGTACCCGACCGACATGTGTGGGATTTCAGGGGAAAATCACAATCATTAGATCAACATTCCGTTGTTTGCCTAGATGATGGCAGGAATTAGATTTCCCTGGGTTGGGGATTTCAATTGAAAAAGTTTTGCTATCAAGGCAAATGAGTAGTGAGTGAATTGCTTTTGAAATTTCAACACTTATTTATCATTTCCGTTTTGAATGGAATTTGTCCACAAAAGTAATTACAAGTTCATTCTGCCTTAAACAATCCTGCTTTTTGATTCAAAAAACAAGGGTCATAAGAAAAAAAACAATTGCCAACAGGTGGCGCTAGCACAAGCATTGTGTTTACAAGCAAGTGTTGTTGTGAAGTAACTGCTTTCGTGGAGCTGTATTTACAAGGAGAGTTTAGAGCTCCAAATGAGAATTTTTTGTACTCGCTTCGAAAATATATTTATTTTGATACCAACTAGACCACCAAAATTGGAAAGGTTCTTATAGAAGTAAAAAATAAACAACCCACCAGGGTTTGGTTTGATTGTCTGTGGTTTTCTTTGAATAGACTCTTGAAGTTTAAAGATATTTTGAAAAATTGTTTTGTTTTTCAAGTCTAAATCTCATAAGCTATTAAACGTCTATTAACGTCTTCATGATCAAAATTACGAAAAAATAAATAAAAATTCACCCTTTTCCATAGCTTTTTATAGAGTTAAGCTTTATAACAAGACTAAGAAAGGGTGTCGCCGGGCCCGTTAGGCGGACGCTGGCGGGAGGCGTGGGTTCTGTGTAGGTGCCTTTCTCTTGTGCGAAAATTTAAACACACCCGAGAAAGCGGCTGGCCGGACTTTTTTTTAATAGAAAGGGTTTATGTTTAATAGCTTTAAAATTTTTAATTTGGTTCCATTGAGACTCTCAACCTTTTTCGATATAGTTCACCGTTTGAGTCATTTTCGTCATCTCAGCTCGATAGACAATCCCAAGACTCATCACTTTCATTATCATTATCTTTATTGTTGACGTTGTCTTTATCATCACAGGACGAAATTTTGTGACTCCACCAACAAACCTCGCCAAGCATAGAATCTTTTTTTTTTCCATTGGCATGCTTACTTTGTGAAATCGTTTCCCTTGCTTTCAGGTGAATATTAGAGAAATGCAATTTCGTTCCAGTTTTATACGTCAAAGCGCAATGGCGAAAGTCAGTATTAAGAAACAATTTTTAAAACTAGCTCCAATCTACTACACCAACAAAATTGTAGAAAATTAGTCCATATATGGCTTACAGGAATATGCAAAAAAACTTATGTCTGACCATCCTCATCACCAAAATCAATCCATATGCTTACCAGCATTGAAAAACAATTTGTTTGCACAAACATTAATTAAATAACGAAATATAAAGGTTTTAGAAAAATAGCGGTGAATAGCAATGTCTGACTGACAGACCAAAGCGCCAAACACATTTCTTGTTCTTGTGCGTGTTCCCAAATTAGTTTTGTCCCATGGACTAAGTTATGGTACAGCAAATTGCAAAATGGTACTTTCGAGCATGTGTGTTCTGTCGGCTCCTGCTTTTTGCCAAAATTGCTAGAACCAAACAATCTGCAGTCATTGTAAACTGGCTGAAAGTTCAGCCGGCTGGTTCGGCTTACTTCATAGTACTAGCCTACATAACAGGTTTCATAGCTTAATCAATTTCCTGTCATATGGCTCTGAACCAAGGCTGCTCTGGAAAAGGATCGAACGGGATTTGAACCCATTGGTTCCTTTACGAATCGATCCTAATGTTAAGGTTCGAGTAGAGATTTTTTGAAATGTCGTTGGGATATTTGCCATCCAATTTAGTTGTGGGGCTGATTATCTTCCTACATGAGAGGGCTCTGCTATTGAACTACCTACAGAGCCCATAGTAACATCAGTATTAAAGAGTATTTCTTCTTCGGATTTGATATGATGTTATCGCAAATTTCCCCTCAAATTTTCCCTAGCTAAATTTTAATATATGTATCCTCGTAAAAGCGGCGAGATTCAAAATTGGAATCCCAGTCAGCTCCCAAAAACAATAGTTTTCACATGCGTCATCATAATATCTATAAATCTTTGGCTGTGGGCAACTCTGTTTGTCAGTGAGGAAACATTGTAAATAAATAATTTGGATATATAATACAATATTTTTGTTTATTTATTAAGTTTCAAAAATAACAATTTTTTTTATGGCGTCAGAAGAAAGGTTTAGTCCGTCAGAATGCGTCAGTGCGGAAAACGCTTTTTCTTGTAACCGGTACGCTGTTCCAATTGATAAAGTCGTATACTTTTCTCTTCTTCGGGTACACGGTCCAACTGCGCATCTTTCACATGTCTCCTCAAAATTCACATTTTCACTTAAAATTTTTAGATTGTATCCCGTTTTCTTCCCATTTTATTTATTTTAGTTTTTCAATTAAGGGCCAGTTGAAATTAAATAAAAAACGATATTAACTCGAGTGGTAAGTATAAGTAAAATAAGATGTGAATATAAGATTGTAAGTGAGATCAATTCACTGGGTTTTGGCGGTTGGCTGCATTAGAATAAAGCTAGAGCTACACATTCTTAGTAGTACATATTATTGTATATATATGGACTAATTTTCTACAATTTTGTTGGTGTAGTAGATTGGAGCGATTTTATAAATTGTTTCTTAATTAACCGATTTTCGCCATTGCCCATTGATATTAGCCCATCAAGCACTAGAATATAAACATATAAGCCCTCAGATCAAGTTACATCAAACTTTTGTCCTACGATGTTCGGCACGAGGATATCTTAAAGTAATTGTTATTTTTAATTTTTATAATAAAAATTTTTCATATCAATTAATTTATAATTGTTAAATAGTGTTTTTTAATAACAATTAATTTTATTTTTTTATAAAAATTTAAATTAATTGTTTTTCATAATTGAAATAAAAAAATTATAATTTATCTCTTATTCGAAAATTTTTTTTTTTAAATTATACGATAACAATAAAAAAAAGTGAGTAAAGTGGTCAAAGCCCGTTTATAATATACTTTTACCTCTCTTCTCTCTTCTCCTCTCTCTCTCTCTTCCCTCCTAAGATTGTGCGGCGTTTTTTAGGGTGGTGGGTGGTGGCCGGGAGTGATTCAGATTCACTTTTTATTTGCTCATAACTTGAGAACCGCTCGTCCGATCTTTATCATTTTCTTTGGCAAATCGATACATATTCCTAATTACTAACTATCTCTAGAAGGTACAAATCATCTATCTACAAAACTGTGGGAGATATGACGTTTTTTCAAAATTGTGGGGGCGGGAGGGGGCGGCAAAATTTGAAAATAAACTTGATCGCCTGCAAGTAAAAAAGCATTTGTCCCATACATGTCAAACCTCTATCTCTTACCATCTCTGAGATCTGTTTGTTCATACGGACGGACAGACGGACATGGCTATATCGACTCGGCTGTTGATGCTGATCAAGAATATATATACTTTATAGGGTCGGAAAGATTTTTCTCCCTGTTACATACTTTGCATAGACTTAGTATACCCTTGTACCTACGGTACGGAGTATAAAAATTTTTTGGGAAAAAATTCCCAAATAAAAATTTATTGCTTTAGCGGACTCGCCATTCAAAATTATGAAGTCTGATGCCTCCTTTTTAATCGGGTTTTTTTTAACAATAATTTTTATTTTTTCATAACTGTTA